>RJWM01006570.1:0-83187 GCA_004363535.1 Dasyprocta punctata
TTTTTTTTTTTTTTTTTTTTTTTTTTTTTTTTTTTTTTTTTTTTTTTTTTTTTTTTTTTTTTTTTTTTTTTTTTTTTTTTTTTTTTTTTTTTTTTTTTTTTTTTTTTTTTTTTTTTTTTTTTTTTTGTTGTTGTTGTTCCTTTTATGTAAAGGAAAATTTCTTTACTAATATGACAATATATTAATTTTTGTAGGTTACTATAAACCTTAGAATTTTTGTGGGGAGTTTTATTGAGACCACATTGCAAGTTTAGATCAGTTTGAGAAGATTTTACATTTTGAGAGCACTGAGTCTGAAACTAAATAATTGTTTTATGTTCCCATTTGTTTCAGTCTTTTAAAAAAATTTCATTTAGTGATATATTACAGATTCAGTGCATAGACTTTTAAAACTATCTGTGGATTTAAAAATATGAAATAATTAACTATAAATTAAGTGAAAGTTGTACAAGGCCTATACATTGAGATAACATCCTAATAAATGTTGACATTTTACTAATTCCTGGTGGAGAAGAAAATGTATTTCTGTGTTTTGTTTTGTTTTGTTTTTTTGCTATTCTGCTTTTTTATTTTGATTTTCATTCATTCTTTTTTTAAAAAAAATTCTGTTCCTTCATTTTTAGCAAACATAAAATAAATATTTCATCTTTTATTTTTCTTGTATCTAGAAACTTTTGTAGATCCCATCAAATGTCATACATTTTCAAATTTCATTCCAACCTCATTATTTCCCTCTCTCATCTTCTCTTTCTATGCATCTCTGGTTTCTTTCTGTCTGAGCCTGTCTTTGTCTCTCTATTTATGTCTCTGTTCATATCTGTCTTTGTCTTGTTTTAGCTGTATTGCCCTGGATAACACCTCCAGGAAAAGATGAACAGAAGTGGAGAATACTAACAGTGGATGCAGTTCCTAATATTAGGACAAAGATGATACACCTTTTGTCCTTTTAGAATATTAATGATGGAATTTCATAGATTCCTTTGTTTGAGGAAGGTTTCTTTCAAATTTGCAGAGCCTTGTTTGTCGGGAATAATGCTTGATTATATCAAACATTCATCTACAAAAATTGTGATGATCATGGAGTGGTATTCCTTTCAGGTTGTTGATACAGGAAATTTAGAATTTTGGCATTCTCTATTTAGTTCATTTATCCCCTCTTTCCTGTTTCTTTTACTTTGAGATAGAGTTATATTTTTCCCTTTCAAACTCTGGAGGATTCTGTGTAATGTTATTTCTTCCTTAAATATTTTGTGCAATTCACTAGTTTTTTGTGTAAATAAAGAGAGAGATTGTTTTGGGAGTCTGGGAGCAAATTCGCAAGAAGCATATAAAAAAGGCTGAATGTTGGAGTGACATATCTATAAAAATATATGCTATGGACTAGTCAGTGTACTGCTAATACAATCAGCTACTAAAACCTGTTTCTAATGACTTGTTGAGTGGCTGGTGCTATCATTTTCTTCTTGAGATGTCCAATTAAATTGTTCATTCATTATTACATCAGCAGTTAGCTGTATTGCTTGTTTAGTAGCAATATTGCATTGTTAGAACTTTTGGTTCAATGATTAATTTTGCTTTAAATATTTGTACATATTTCTTATTTACTTATTTATTTATTCATTTATTTTGGTACCAGAGATTGAACTCATGACCTCATGCTTGCCAGGCAGGTACTGGTACAGCTGAGCTATATCCCTGGAAACATTTCTTGAAATATATCATAAATAATAAGAGAATATTCAGTAGTGTAGCTAACATTTCAAATGATGTTGAACTCATGGTCTTACTTGCATAACCATGTGTGATGAACTTCGTATTTCAATAATCATTTTTTAGATTTTTCATGGTAGCATTTTTACAATTTTTGCATTTTTTAAAAAGTACTGCACTTTAGTTTTCCTAAGATAGTTTCCAGGTATGATATTCAATGCTGACTTTTTAAAACTATCCATTATATTTCTTTTTGCATTATTTCCATAAGAAATTAGTTATTGTTTTATTTTTCTTTTGTTAGATAACATGACTTTTGTTTTTATATTTATGAATTTCTTTTACTATCAGTTTTGTGAAATCTGATTAAAATGTAGTTGCCATTCTCTTTATTATCTTGTGCTTAAGGTTTGTTGAACTTTTATGGATGTATACTTTTATCAAATTTTGAAAAATGATTACAAATCATTTATCTAAATATTTTGTCTTTTTCTTCCTGTCTCTCTGCTTGTGGGGACTCATACATATAAGTCTGGTTTGTTGGTATTGCTCTAACCAGTTCCGATGTTCTGTTTATTTCTTTCTTTTTTTCCTCAATAACTTATTTGAGTTTTGCATTCCTATGTCCTTAATTCAGTAATGCCTCAGATCATGAATGCTTCTGTTTGTACACAACTTCATGAACAAAGGTGTTTGGAACATTTTTCTTCCATTTGCAAGTTCTGCTATCAGGTGACAAACACGACCATGGCCATCACTCCCACACTAAAACAAACTCAGACATCTTCTCGAGAATCATAAAACAAATTAAATTTGTAAAACAAATTTGTAAACTGTGTAAGTAATGTTTTTATTGTTTCCTGTAATGTTAATCAATATTATTCATACCAAGTTTAAAGACATGGTAAGTTTTGGCAGTAGAAATATAATTTTAGGATTTTTTATGCTGTTTCTCTACTTAATAATACAAATATCAGTTTAATAACTGTCTGATATTTCTAAACTCAGTTCTGAGTTGACTATGATTTATTAAGTTATCTTTTAACTATGTTTGAATTATATTTTCTTGATTCTATGTGTACCTATAATTTGAAAAACATATTAAAATTAAGTGCCAAATATTGTGTTTTAATTTTTAATCTGCTGAGGATTTTGTAGCCTTAGAAACATACATATTTTGTATTCTGGTTTGTAGTTATTAATTGGAAATGTTTTAATTCTGTTGGCTCTTGCTTTAACGATTTGTTAGGCAAAGCATTAGAAGTGTTCAGTCTATGGTAGTAATTTTAAATAAGGGCATTTTTGTTTGTTCACCATTTGAGGACATGTGGCAATGTCTGCAGACATCAATTGCCAAATTTTAGTGATGGATGTGGCTGATATTTAGAGGGTAGATGCAAGAGATGCTGCCAAAAATTCTATGATGCACAGGATAAGATCCATATAATAAAAAATTGGCCCAAAATTTCAAAAGAACTAAGTTTGAGAGACTCTGGATTAGGGTTATTTACACTGTACTCCTGAGACAAGGTTCTTTAGTAGCTTCATTCAGTGCCTCAAGCTTCACAGATTTGTCTATATTGCTTGTAAAACTAGCACAACTCTTTGATAAACAGACTCTGTGATCTCTTTTCCTATGCATCTATCCTGTGCTTAAATCAGTTTGCTCAAAAGCCTATGCACATGCCAACCAACACTCAAAATTTGAGAAGTGCTTCTTATACATATCTGAGTCCTGTCTCTTTTTATCTCTCATAGCTGTTACGGAAATTATATTCTCTTCCTCCATCCAGTTCCTCTCCATTCAGCAATATGTTCAACAATGTTTTTTTTTCCCCAAACAGTATTTTTGTAAACTTAATTAGGATTTAGAGTTTTAGGATGTTTTTTCCAGCATAGATACAAGTTTCATATTTAAGTAAATTCTAGAGCATGTTATTTAATATTATTAAACTAAATATGCATCAAACAGGATACAAAAATTTTAAAAATATAGTATGAAAAGTTAATTCAGCAAAAATTTGTTGAAATTATTTATTATTCTATATAATATTGAATAGTCACACTTTTTAATGATTTTAACATATCTGCAAATTTTGGATACTCTAAAATTCCTTTTCCTTACCTCAACAGCTGTTCACTTGTATTACTTTATCAAGTCAAATATTAGCACCAATTCTATTAACTTGAAGCAAAACTTTTAATAATTCTGGAATAATCACTTTTGACAGTAGACTAGATGCACTTAACATCATAAAACCATATCTGTTTGGAATTAGCTTGATGAGGAAAGCATTGGAATCATTAGTTTTCACTAGAATGTAGCATTAATGCTGGAAAATGATATTTTAATTTGACCAATGAACCTAATTAAATATTTCTAACCAAGCAATAATGTGAGTAATATTTTGGAAAACAAATGAGCATAAATTTTAATCAACACAAGCTTCTCTTTGCTCATTATATTACTGAAGCATTTTTTACTTATTCCTATGTATTTAATTGTTTGGGGATATTCAACTCAACACCTTACCCTGAATTGTATCCCTCCCCTTTATTTACTTGAACAAATATTTTTATTTGTATATGTTTTCACTAAAATATTTTTGTTAATATATATTTATGATTATATTTAACCCAGTGAGTTGGTACATTTACATAACACCTCTAAATAGTTTTTAGATCCATTTCCACACCCCTTTCCTCACTCCTCTTGAGATTCTGTTTCCATTTGCAAAAGAGCTATCTCCCTGACTCCTAACACTCATTCTTTATTTTGCTTTTCAAATTTTTTATACACTGGGTTTCTCACATAAGGGAAACAATAAGAAATTTAAGACTGTGTGTCTGATTTATTCCATTTAACATTATGGTCCCAAAGTGATCCATTTCCTAGCAATAATTCAAATTTAGTCTTCTTTATGTTAAGGTAGTCCTCCTCTGTGCTCAAATACCAAATTTTCTTTATCCAATCATCTTTTGATGAAAATAAACTTCTTCTAAGCGTTAGCAATTATGAATCATGCTGCTATACACAAGAGTATGCATTTACCACTGAGATATGTTTATGTCTTTCAAGAAGACATCTAGAAGGATAATACCTGGGCAAATGGAATTTCTACTTCAAAAAATTTAGAATAGTTCCTTTTCTGCAGCCTCAGTAGCATTTGTTATTTTTTGATTTATATTTGATAGTCATCCTTTCTGGAAAAAGGTAGAGTTTCAGTGTTTTGGTTTGCATTTCTCTAACGGCCAGAAATGTTGAACATGTATCTTTTGACCTTTTGTACCTACTCTCTGAGAAATGTGTATTCATTTTAACTGTCTGGGTTTTTTTTGTTTTTTGATTTTTTGTTTTTTTCAGCATCGAAGATAGAACTCACAACCTTGCACCTGCCAGACAGACGCTCAAGCCGCTGAACTGAACTCCCAGCCTTAGTTTTTTGAGGCAGGGTCACACTATTTAGCTCAGGCCGGCGTTGTGCTCCTGTTGTAGCCCAAGCCGGCCTCGAACTCACAGCGCTCCTCCTACCTCAGCCTTCCTAGTGCTGGGATTAAAGGCGTGTGCCTTCACACCCAGCTCAACTGTCTATTTTTGGATTGTGACTTTCATTTTGGGGGTCTGATTTTTGAGTTCTTTATATCTTTTAGATATTGCTCCTTTGTCTGAAGAATAGTTGGCAAAATTATTTTTCCATTCTGTTGTATCCTTCTTCAAAGTCAATACTGTTAAAATGGCCATAAAACCTATACTGATGGATAGATTTAATGTAATCTCAAAAAAAAAAAAAAACAAATGTCAGCTGGGCGTGGTGGCGCACGCCTTTAATCCCAGCACTCAGGAGGCTGAGGTAGGAGGAGCGACTTGGCTACAACATGACAACATGAGCGCAAGGCCAGCATGAGCTACCTAATGCGACCCTGTCTCAAAACAACTAGGGCGTGGAGTTCAGTTCAGTGGCCTAAGCGCCTGACTGGCAGGCGCAAGGTTCTGAGTTTGATCTCCGGTGCCGGAAAAAAAAAAAAAAAAAAAAAAAAAAAAAAAAAAAAAAAAAAAAAAAAAAAAAAAAAAATCAACAGCATTTCTCACAAAATGGGAAAAATCATTTTAAAATTTGTATGAAACTAGGAGAGAGTCAGACTAACAAAAGCAATCCAAGGAAACAAGAACAAATCAAAAGTCATCACAATTTCAAGTTTCAATTTCTATTTCAAAGCTACAGCGATTAAAAAAAAACAAGCTGGTACTGACACAAAGTGAGACAAGATGAGTAGAAAAAAATAGAATAAAGTAAAAGAAAGAAAAACAAGCAAACAAACAAACAAACAAAAAAAAAACAAAGGCCAACTCAGTTATCTGATCTTTGACAAAGGGGCAAAAAACATAAGCTGGCAGATCGCCTATTTCACACATGGTGCTGGGAAAATTGGTTACATAATTGCAGAGAATTGAATTTAGACCTATATTGATCACCACACAGGCAAATAAAATCAAAAGAGATCAAAGTTCTGGTTATTAAAACAGAAACAATCAACCGGCAGATATAATAAGTAAATCTTTGGAAGATATAGGTATAGGTAAAGCCTTTATGAACAGAACTTCAAATGAACATAAGATAACATGAAGAATCAACAAATGGAACTATAGTAAACAACAATGCTTCTGCACAGAAAAAAAAAAAAGTGAAGAGCCAAAATACTGAATAAGAAAAAATGTGTTTTATATGTGTTTTAAATGTATTAAGATTGTCAACCCCGGGAAAGTTCACAGGAAGTTGGGTGGAGTAGTAATGATTGCTGTGGATGTCTGAATATGAAAGCTAGTAGAGAAAGTAAAATTGATTGTATATTCTTGGAACAAAATCTTATTAAAGACATTTAAATATTTATGAGTTTTCCTAATGATAGTGTCATTGCAATCATGTAGATTGTTTGTGTATTTTGTAAATAACTATAGTTTTCTACAAACTTTCAGTAATAATACTTACAGCATTAAATTAGCTAAGTCTAATTTTGATTACTAAATAACTTTTTATAACAAATTGGAATGGTAGGATGTGATAAAGTGCAAAATAGCTTGAATTTATAATTACTTATTATCATAAAGGTAAGGCCATTGTTAAACATATCTCCTTGTACGGAAGAAAAATGGTGGTATTACTAGTAAATTATTCAATACTAATTCAATACTAATTATTCAATTACTAGGAAATTATTTCATATGAACATATCTAGTACTCAAAGTCATATTTAAAAATGTTTTTTAATAATGATGGTAGTGATAATATCCTTAAATTAGAAATCAATAAACATCAAATTTTGAATAATATTTGTATAAAATGAATTTCTCTAAACTAGTGTTTTATTTGGTATGAACACAAATTCAGGTTTCCCAAAAAGTTTTCACATTTTCTAAATGTTTATGTTCTGTTTCCCTTTCAATGATACAGTCTACATTTACATTATTTTTCTATTTTCTCATTTGTACATATGCATTTGAGATAAGCATGCAGCTGCTTCAGTACTCTGCTTAAAACTTTTTTCTGCCTCATATTCTAGCTTATTGCTTTTTAATTTTGCCCTCCACTATTTCTTAAAGGTGGGTTCACTTCTACAAAGTTGTTCATCACTCTGTAACAAGGTTTGGTCTTTGTTCAAGTTTCCAATATTTATAGTTTCCTTATAGTTTACATGTTCTTCTGAACCCTCATTATAATCAAATTTTATTATGGATGCATGGCAATTTATGATTTTTCTAGTATGGTTCTCTAAGTAGGTCCACATTTTTGTATATTTTAGGCCAAAAGTTATACTTTTAAGTACCAATTTTCTGTTCATGTTGTGCTCTTACAGTAGAATACAACAAAGTGGGTAATTTATAATAAATAAAAGTGTATTGATTTATGGTGGTAGAACCTAAAATCTACTGCAACAAAGGGTTGACATTTTGCTGTGGAAATGTAGAGAGAATAGGGACAGAGAGGGAGAAAGAGAAACTCAAATTACTGTAAAACAGGAACCATTCTTTTGATAGTGGCATTAATTCACTCATAATTATCTCTTAAATGTCCCACTTCTTAGTACTCTTAAAATAGAAATTAAATTTGCAACATATGAAATTTTGAGCACACATTTAAAGGATAGCAGTTATTAAGATATAGAAACTGGGATTGATCTGAATCCACAGATTTAAAACCTTATGAAAACATTGTAACAGTATACTCCTATTCTACAGTCAGGGTTATTTAAAAGTTGTCATGTGCTTATAAATTTAACCTGTATCGCAGCTATAGTGTTGAGCTCTGTGTTCACTATAGATATCTGAACTCTTTTCAGATAGATCATTCATATTGCTGACATTTCACTTTAGTATTATATTTAACTCTTGTAATATACTTTTAAATCTGACAGGCAAACAGGAGAAGCACCTTCTGCTTATCTTGATACATCTTCTATCTACTTTTTATCACGAGAAAAGAAGTCATATCTACGGCATTTTTGAGCAATTGTGATCCGGGAAATATGGTATTCTGTCATATATGAAAACTAAAGCATGGAGAATCAACAGGCAAAACAAAATTGTAATATAGGGGAAACAGCATATAAGAGTTTCTGAGTTCAGTTGCTTATTATCACATAGCACCTTAAGGTCGAGAGCTGAACAGTAGTAAAAAAAAAAAAACCAAGAATGGAGCAAAGCTCCGTGTAGAGCTGGAGCTATATCAGTAATGTATGGGATAGTCACAGTAAACAGATAGTGAATAAGTCATCACTTTAAAAATAAGAATTTTAAAATTAAAGTGAAATAATAAACTTAGAAATATAAATAAAATATAGGCTTACTTCTACTTATTGTCATTTACAGATGATGATATTTTCACAACTTGAATTTTTGTGGCAGCTTTACATAAAGTAAGTTTACTGAAGACATAATTTCAGTACAGTTTGCTCACTTTGTCTCTGCTTCATATTTTGATTATTTTCACAATATTTCACTTTTGGTCCTTTTCATAATATTTAACTTTTTTACTTATTATCATATCTATTATAGTGGTTTGCAATTAATGATTCTTCTATTACTATTGTATTTGTGGGGAAGAGGCATTACAATCCATGCCCATACCAGATGGTGAAATTGATGGATTAAATGGAGTATCTGACTACTCCAGCTACTGGCATCCCTCATGTGTCTCTCTTTCCATGGGCCTTCATATTTCCTGAGTCACAATGCCAATGAAGTTAAACCAGTAATAACTCTGCAGTTGCCAATCTTGATGTGAAAGCAATAGTTTCATTTTCTCATTTTAAATCAAATATTAGACATCACTAGGCTTATTGAGGAAGATCTCAAATGTTGACATAAACAGAAAACTAGGTTTTTTGTACCAGTGAGTTTGTCAAGTTGTGAATGCACAGAAAACTTATTGAAGAAAATGAAAATACTACTCCATGAACACATGAATGATACAGAAGTACAACAGTCTTATGGCTGATATTGAGAAACTGTATTGGTCTGATGGAAGATAAAACTATTTGCCACATCCTTAAGACAAAGGTTGTTTCTGAGTAAAGCTCTAAGTCTGCTCAGTTGTGTGAAGGCGGAGAAGCTGAAGAAATGTCAAAAAATGTAAGTTTGAGATGGTTCATGAGACTTTAGGAAAGACCTCATCTCCATAATGCTGAAGTAGAAAGAGTTGACATAGAAGTTGCAGGTATCCAGAAGAAAGCTAAAATATTGACTGCTGGTCCATTAAACAACATATTTTCAGTGTAGATATGAGTCTTCCATTGAAAAACACCATCTAGTACTTTCGTAGCCAGACAGGAAAAGTCAATGCTGTTTTCAAAGTTTCAACCCATAGTATGAAACCTGCTAGGGATTCATGCCAGTGGTAACCTGCATCTGAAAGTGATACTCATTTACAATTTTGAAAATCCTATGGACATTAAAAACATGCTATGAGAAAGGTTGGAAAGCCTCACATGTGCTACAATATGGTTTATTTATGAAATATGTGAGACCACTCCTGGGACCTACTGCTCAGAAGAAACTACTTCTTTTGAAGTATTGCTTACTGATAGTGCATCTCATCACTCAAAAAGTCTTATGATGTACAATTAGGTAAGTATTGTTTTCATGCTTGTTACTACAAGCAATCTTTCTTCCAGCCAATGGATAAAAGAGTCATATTGACTTTCAATTCTATTTAAGAAATTCATTCAGTGATGGCTCCATTGCTGTAGATAGTGATTCCAGTGATAGAGATAAGCAAAGTTAATTGAAAATCTTTTGGGAAGGATACATTCTTCAAGATTTCATTAGGACTATTTGGGAAGTTAAAATATCAACTTTGACATAAATTTTAAAGAAATTTATTCCAACCAGTATGGATAGCTTTGAAAGGTTCAAAATTTCAAAGAAGTCACCACACATGTAAAAATAACAGAAGAACTAGAATTAGAAAAGAAGAAAAAGATCTGACTGGATTATTGCAATCTTATCAATATTTTAACAAATGAGAAATTGTTTCCTATAGATAAAAAAAGTGATTCGCTGAGATGGAATCTACTCTTAGTCAAGATGCTGTGAACATTAGTGAAATGAAAACAAAGGGTTTAGAATAGTAGCTTTCAGAAACCACCTCATCTGATCAGTCAGTGAGAATCTACATGTGAGCAAAAGCTTGAGCCACCAAAAAGGTTATGGCTCATTGAATGCCTGGATAATTACTAGCATTTTTAGGGAAAAAAAAAACTATACTAAAAGAGTCTATGTAAATTTTTAAGATATAATGCTATTAGTGCATCAATTTACAATATAAACA
Source organism: Dasyprocta punctata (assembly GCA_004363535.1). Taxonomy (NCBI): domain Eukaryota; kingdom Metazoa; phylum Chordata; class Mammalia; order Rodentia; family Dasyproctidae; genus Dasyprocta; species Dasyprocta punctata. The sequence continues at coordinate 10,536 of RJWM01006570.1, forward strand.
AAATAATTTATGCATTTTTTAAAGTGTGTGGCATACTTCAAGGTGGTGTCAACTCTATCACAGTGATCTGAAGCTAAACCTGCAATATATTTCAGATATGTCAATACTATTTTTAGAATTTGAAATGTGCTGTTTTTTACTTTGCAAATTTTCTTTCAAATAGATTAGAATTTGAGGTCAAATGTATTCCTCTTGAAATATTCTTAGCCATAAATATCGGCAATTTATATTGTGTATTTCATGCTTAAAATACAAAAGAAAAATAAATACGACAGATAAAGACGATTTACAACTTCTATCAAGAAAAATTGCAAAATATCTAATTGATGCAGACTACTATTTCCAGTATTTATCACCCCTCTCTTCCTTTGATGATGGAATATTAACCTATTCCTGTAACATGTATAGCTACAATGTGGCTGCACTATTCAAGCAACATTTTCCATACAGAATAAATGTGTGTGTCTGTGTGTGTGTGCGTGTGTGTGTGTGTGTATGTGTGTGCATAAACACATAAACTGATAGAAACTATTTGACTAAAGTGTTGACAATGGTATGTTAGCCTGACTTCATGCAAATGTCATTTAAAAGAACACATGTTTCTTCTCCATTCAGTATTTTCTCCTCTCTGCTAAAAAATGGGCGGACATAAATCCAGTGATCAAAAACTCATGTTGACAGAACTGACAGACTTACCTCAAAAGCCATAAAGGCACATCTCTGTTGTCTTCCATGTAATATAATCTGCTCTTATTAAATTCAGGGATTAGGGTTATACTTATAGGAGTTCAACATACTCTTTAACTATAACACTCACCATATTGCAGTAATCATTTAGTAACAAACAGAAAAATCCAGAAAATAGCAACATCATAGATGAAAGATAACAAAAAATGCGATTACAAATTATGTGTATTTCCATTTAAAAGAAAAAGGAAGAGAATATTCACTTCGTATTTCCTGTGTTCCTTCTTTCTTTTTCCACTTCAAGTAGCAGTTAAATTTGAAGGACTCTAAAAACCATTGTAGAATTTGGTGTAAGTTAAATGGGAGCCATTTAAGTATCTGAGGTGGATGTGCAGCAGTGAGGAACAAAGAAGTGTATTAAGCTGATAGTTATATCAAATAAAATAAGCCAGTCATAGGGAAAGAACTATTAATTCAATGCATTTGTGTCTGACATCTGAAGTAGTCAAATTCGTAGAAAAGGAAAACGGAGTCATTTTTGACAGGGGTAGAAGGATGAATGTAGAGTAGGAAGATTTTTAATGCCTATGGGCGTATAGATGTGCAAGATGTTAAAACTATGATTTTTTAAAATTTCACAACAGCGTGGATGCATTAAATATTAAGGAACCTTAGATAGAATTGTTAATACAGTATGACAAATTTAAACATGTAAATATCTATATGTGTGTTTATAAAACTGTGTATAACATAAAGCAAAATAGTTTCAAAAATTTAAATAGTAACCAATTATATTTATAAAAAAATCCTGACCAAACTGGAATTAAATTTGAAATAAACACTTTCCATGTTTATGTACAAAAATAAAAACAACTACTTCTAAATAATCAACAGACAAGGAAACATTAAAAAGAGAAAGAATCTTAAATGACTCTAAATAAAGATGCAACTTACTAAAATTGAGAGAGTATAGCTTAAAATGTTCTTGAAATACACAGCACGAACACATTTGAGGAATGCTTGTGCTTCCAGGTTGCTGCTGATACCATCCACCTGATGTGTTCTCTAAACATGGAAAAAATTACAAGGCAGGTTTCAAAAAAAAAGTTCTGAGCAAAAGTGTTTACTGTAGAGTGAAAACAGTACCATTTATTGTAAAGCAAAAACAGAAAGCCCCTGGGTTATTGAACCTGGAGGGGAACCTAAACAGGTTACCAGATGGACTCTTTTTCTAGATTTTTTTTTTTTTGCTTGTTTTGTTTTGTTTTTTGTTCTTTTACACAAAAGTGAATAGGTCTCAGCCAAGTTACAATAGATGTATGTGATCACAAGAGGGAAAGTTTTACTTAGAAATGGGCCTGTTGCAGCTCGAGGCTTGTAGCAGATGCACTTTTGGAAACATGATTAATTGCAAATTTTCTAAAATTAACAGAACAAACAGAATAAAACATTCTTGAAAGAGGTGTGAATATCTTATTTCTGGCCAAGAAAATGTCACCAATTCAAAGAAACCTTTGTTTGTTGAGCCTCCAGTACCCTGGGCTTGGACATTGTGACAAATCCTGTCTGCCTGTCTGTCCTGTCTTTGGAATTGTCTTTGCCATAAAACACAGCACACTGCTCACCTCGTGAGCTAGAATCACTCTGAGAAATCCACTTATCTTCCCACAGGATTGTGCTCATCCTGAACATTTCCTAATACACATCACATTTCACTGGAACTGATTGTTTAAATTACTATTGGGTGCTTCTTGTTAAGTTAGGAAAATGATACCCAAACTTTAAAAATGGAATCTAAGTCTAATCACAGCTGTGGAGGCCTCATGGTTCACCCTCCCCAAGTCTCCTGATATCTCCTTGCTTCATTTGCAGCACTACTCCTCACACAGTATATTATAGAGTCAACCTTAGAGTTCACCAACAGGTTAATGGCTAAAGATAATAGAAAAAAATATATATATATATGTCTCAGTTTATGAACTTAATTCATTCCATGATTCTGGGGAAGATGACTGTGTTCATGTTCACGTTGGGAAGACGGCAATGATTTTGTTTGTCACTCAATGTCAAGTTCACAAATGGAAGCAAAATTTTTCAAGAAGCATTCATGAAATTTAAAAAATAAAATTTGTGATAGCAGGGCTATCATTAGAGAACACTATGCTAAATGAAATAAGTCAGGCAAACAAAGACAAATACTGCATGCCTCACTTACATGTGGAATAAAGAATAAAAGAGAATGATTTTGTCCATAGGCAGTGAGGGGAGCATGGGAAGAAGATGGTCAAATTTCACAAAACTTAGAAAACAACAAATCATATTGTGAATAAGGATGTAAACTACCACTATTCATAGGTGAGATCACATATGTAGATAATATTTGCAATCTATAAAACTGTTAGAATTATTTAGATTCACACAGATAATTATAGAGCAATAGATATTATTTTTTTGTCTTACCATTAATCATAAATTAAAATTCTAAAAAGGATTCTTTCAATGTTAGCATAAAATATGTGAAATACAGCAAGTCTCTGACTTATGAACATTTGAGCTGCAAACTTTCAAAAATAGGAAGCAACCTCTAATTCCAAATATTCATAATTGTGAACAAACAGTGAAAGTTTTTCAATTTATTGGCATATAATTTTGCAAAGTAGCTTATATATATATTCATTGTGAATTGAACTTTTTCATTCCTATTTGTGTAGATTTGGCTCTTTTGTCTCCCTTGTTGTTTAGGTTGACTAGAGGTTTTCTTTTCTTTTCTTTTTTTTTTTTAAGAACCAACTTGTACATTCATTATTTTTTCTGATATTTTTTAAACTCAATTTCAATGATTTGTGCTTTGATTTTTATAATTTACTTCCTTGTACTGGCTTGGCTTTGAATCATTCTTATTTTCCTAGGACCTTTGTAATTTACTTCCATATATCATCATTTTAAGTAACTGTAAAAGTAAGAATAGTTTCTTTACAGTTGTGCTGTACTGTACCACCATTTTAAGGTTAAAAATAGGTTTTGTTCAGTACTTTTTGTATGTGTGCTTGGTTTTTTATGCTTCACATGGTATATTTGTGTCAGATTCTTTTTTTTTTCTTTTTTTTTTTTTTTTCAGCACTGGGGATCGAACTCACAGCCTCAGGCCTGCCGGACAGGCACGTAACCCACTGAGCCAAAATCCCAGCCCTATTTGTGTCAGAATTACAAGCGAATCTGACTTACAAAAAAGTTTTCTTTCCAGAAGCAACTGGTTCTTAAATCAGAGACTAACTTCACTTGTGAAAAAATTGTAAAAGCTTCAATTTATATAAAGTCTACAAAGTATTTGGAAAAGATGTTTAGAGATCTAAATAAATTACTGCAGATCCACTGTAATTTAGAACAGAGTCTAAACATTTTTTCCTAAGGACTGATAACTTAATTCTGAAACTTATTTAGAAATCAAAAAAAGAATCAAAGTGTTATTTTTAAAAAAGAAAAAGTTGGCACACTTACATTATCTGAATTGTAGCTATAACTATGAAACTGAGTGTTATAAATGTTAAGATAGTTAAATAAATGAAGTGAACTAGGGAACAGAAGCAGATTCATACATATATTGTCATATATATAGTATATGTGTGTGTATGTGTGATACCTACATTGTCAATGGATTTTCTACTGAGATGCAAAGTATAGTCAATGGAAAAAGTATAATCTTTTGTATGAAGGTTACCTTAATTTTTGCAAATTAGGCTGCAAAAATAAATTAATTTGTACTACATCTCATAACCTTTATAAAAACTAACACCAAATGGATCATGGACATGAAAATAAAACCAAAACTACCAAATATCTAGGAGGTAACATAGGAAGAAGTCTTTATGAACTTGGGTATCATAATTTTCTTAGTCATAGCATTTTATTATTCATAAAATATAAAATTACTACAGTGAAACATAGCTGAAAAAAATTGTGCTTTTGAAAAATGTTTGAAAGGACGAAAAGATAAGATACAAACTGGTAGAAGACTCACTCTAATCTCATATCTTATGGAGGTGATTGAGTTAACCCATTTTCTAATGCTTTGATAGAACATCACAAACCAAATGATTTATAAAGAGCAGAAATGTATTTATTTCTTACAATTTTGGGAGCTGGAAAATTTAAGTTTGAGATGGCAGTTTCCACTGACTAGAGAAGGCATCTCTATTCTTTCAATGGGCCACCTGGAAGTGCAGGCCTCAAGGGAGTAGAAATGTGACATTGTTGTGTGACAGAAAGTGGAAAGGCAAAAGAGGAAACCAAATGTTATGTCCTACCTAAGCAGAAGAGTAAAAGAAAGCAGACTCATTTCTGTAAACTCTTTCCATAGCAATATCAATATTAAAGCATCATCTATTAGGCACCATTCCTAATGCTAGCAGGCTACAGGTTATATTCCCAACATATGAATTTTAGTAGAATTATGGACACTGGCCATAGATAGAAAATTTTTACACATCCTGAAAAGCAGTAAGAAGGTATATAATTATAAATGTATCAAAAACTAAATGAACAATATAATAAGTCATGAATAGTAAATAAAGCGTTATACAATGTTCCTCTTCTTTGGTTTTAAGAAAAATGCAAAGTATTACCAATAATGAGGTATCATTGAAACCTATTAAAATGTCTAATACTGAAATGACTCACTAAGAAATGTTACCAAGAATGCAGACATTTTGAAAGCCTTCAACTCTTCTGGTGGAGTGATTAATATCATGACAGTTTGTTACATGTCAAAAATATACCAACTTTATTACAGTGTTTTCACCCTAGGTATTTACTCAACATAAATGAAAACACTAATCCACACAAAGACATATAAATACATTTTTATTAGTAATAGCACAAACAAGAAAACCAGACAAATGAATGTTAGGAGATAAATACATAAATTCTGTTGTAGTATATAGAGAATATGAGTATCTCATAACAAAAAGAATGAACTTTTCTGGTACCCAATAAACTGAAAGGTTTTCAAAATAATTATGCTGAAATGAATCTGTTAGACAAACGGAATACATGTGATAAGATTCTATTTATATAAAATTATGTGAAATGCAAACTAATTCAGAGCAATTAATAGTCATTCAATTGTTTCCAGTGTTGCCAGTTTGTGTGTGTAAAAACTTACATTACAATTTATTTATAACACATATACAATAGTAAATTTTAATGAAGGAAAGAAAAAAAGACTTCTTCAGATAAGCAAATATGGATAGCATTTATTTTCAGGATATCTTTAAAAAATTTAAAAGTAAAAATTTTAGTGGAAGAAAAACTATCAGAAACAAATTTGGATCTCAGTAGAATACATGGTACTAGAAATGGTAAATATGAGAGAAATATATTTTCACTTCAATTTCTTAAAAATAAAATGTAAAGAAAAATATACAAATAACAGAGATTAACTTGGGGTGTCTGATATAGTAAATATATAGTATGTATAGTAAAATATATAGTGTATGCATATATATATATATATATAGAGAGAGAGAGAGAGAGAGAGCTATATCATAAAATATGGAAAGAGAAATCTGAATTGTAAAGGTTTTACCTTTGAAGAGTACTGAGTTATTTGAAGATATATAGTGATAATTAATGATATACAGTTGGACCAATAAGCAGATGTCAAAAACAAGCAGCAAGGTAAAAAGATTGTTGTAGTTAACAAGTAATGGTAGATATAAAATGTACCCAGTAGGTTGCAGAACATGGCTAAATAAAGGGGTCACATCTGAGACACTCATAAAAGATCGACTGAAAAAAAAAAAGCAAGCAATTGGAAAAGAGGGAGGGCATTCACCTGAGAGAACAAATCACGGGCTTATAGAGTGGACAAAATATACACATAGTAGTTAAAAAGAGGGAAAGCAGTCCACTGGGCCTACACCTTTGCATACCATGGGAACAGTCATTTTGAGAACTTCCCAAATAGCTGGAGGGATCCAAGCACCTTGGCGGACCTTAGCTTTAATGGGCAGACTTGGAGATATATGAGTCCCTTGGTCCCATAGTCTCCTCTCCATACACTGAGAAGCCTGCAGCATGTCAGCATTTTTGCCAGCGCACGATAGCAGCAGCAGCAGAAGCAACTGATCAGTAACACAAGAAGCTCTGTCCCCCACTTGCCTAATCCCAGGCTCTGAGAAGATAAATAAGCAATTACTGCTTGTGTTGTCTTCAATATTGGACCCTGGACCCCTGAAGTTTATCCCAGAACAACTGGGACATTCATTTCACACACAGAACTACTACTGGCCTAGTTTGAAACTTTACCCAACACCTGGGGTTCACTTGAGACTACACGCAGCTCTCACTGCCCTGTTTCAATCCTAGACCTGCCCTCTGATCGCCAGTACCAGTTCTGGGTACCCTGAGGCTCCATGGGGAGCTCCACTTACACATGAATCTCTGTCTGGTATGATTGGACACTGTCAGTGTCCATTCTGCATCAGGCACACTGGACCCACTCTGGGTGCAACGCAATCTATACACTGTATTTCGCCACACTCCTAGGCAAAGTCCCTGACTGGTTAGGCCAGTTGCTTGCCTATTTAGCAGCAATGGTTAAGCAAGGGTCTGCCTTCTTAACCTGGCGCTCTGGATGTTCATGAGACACCAACCAGTACCCTGTGCCTTCTTTGCAATCTCCCCAAATTAGTTCCAAGAGCATGTGCATATCCTACGGGTACCACATAGTGACACAAGCCCCTACCTGGTGTCAGGATCTGGTCCTCTGAACTCCAGAATATACATCAGGTACCCAGACTGGCCCCAAAGGGGCAGTAATCCATGACAGCAGTTGCAGCAGACAATGCTCCACACCTTTCCTGTGCTGGTGTGACAGTTTAAACAGTTTTCACAAAGAGTTGTTGATACACAGGGGACTCACTGAGGTGAGAAATATCCATGCAAACCTACAGACTAGATAGAGGGGCAAATAAAAGTATACCATTTAAAACTGAAGACTGCAAGCTTGGGAAGTAAACACTTTTCTGGAAATATGTATGATTTCTTACTTATTTCTCTCTTGTCCCTTTATTTGCCCCACTTATTTTCTTTTCTCGTCTATTTAAAATTTTTGTTGCTATTATTATTACTATTGTTATTACTATTATTATTAGTTTACTATTGGAGTTTGGAGTTGTTTCATCCATTTTCTTATTCTCTCACTTTTAAAATTGACTTTGCTGCTTTGAACAGTTCCTCCCTTTTTACTCTGTCCTCTTTTCTTACTATATCTCTTTCAAACTTTTTCTTGAGTATTTATTCTTCAGTCATTTCCTTTAATTTAATTTCCATTCCTTTTTATTAATCCTTATCCTAGTTTTTTTCCCTGTTGCTGTTGTTTAATACTATTAATTTTACTTTATTGCTTAATAGGACCTTTTACACCAATATTGCCAGCTTCTTTCTGCCTTACATTGTTTAATTTTTTATAACTTTTGCTTTCTCCTTTCTCCCATAACTTTGCCATTTACACTTACAAGTCTGTAAGTAAAAAACTATATCCTACAATGCCTGAATAGTATTTTCTTTTGAAAAGGGGTAGAATTGCTCTATTGAGTAGATATCTATGTGATATAAGTAGTTTGTTCAGAGATTCTTCTATAACTATAGATCTTATTCCTATGGTTAAAAGTGGTACCATGTTAATTACTAGCTTATCATTATCCAGCTTGTGCTTGATAGTCTTGTTATTGTTGATTGCAATACTTTAGTCAAGGGGACATAGATATCACCATCAATTTGTGTTCACTGTATACCAATATCCTGACTGTCTAGGAGTAACAGTCATTACTACAGTCCATTATCAAAGAACTAGGTACTAGACCAAACAAGTTGCAAGCTGTTCTCTCTAACAAATGAATGTGGTAGGTGTTTGAGAAAAAAAACCAAAGGCCGTGTGCTAGTTAAGCTTAAAATACATCTGAAAAGTTGATACTTTTATAACCAGAAGTAATTATCTCTGTACAATATAGGGACAGAGATACAATAACTTAAAGTAAGTAACAGAATATGTAAATACTATCACCTTGTAGACATATAAAGCTGAAAAAACTTCACAGAGAGGTAATATCTTCAGAAAAAGCCCATATAAACCACAAGCTCTCCTCACTCTACTAGAATGCAATCTCAGAACCTCCCCCCAAAACAATGAGGCAATAAAATAATAAATAGATAAAAGAAATGGAAGCCATCTATATATGAGAAACCAGGGCAACAAAAGATGTCGGAGGTCTTGCAACTCTCCCATGGTATATCAATTAATCACCAAAGGAAAGGAAAGCAAGTACCAGGTGGTGGAACTCTATCAAAAGTTTATAGAAAGAATGAAGAAGCTGGATGAGTTCAAAAAGGAAATGCATCAAAATTTTACAATAATTTTATTCTATATGTCCATGGTTAATCCAGGAGGGAAAAATATACAAAAGGAGATGAGCTAACAAAGCAGTCTAAAATTAAATGGCAGATTCAACAAGAATACAGAATTCTAGAAAAGATGTCAGAAAGAAATATCTAAAATAAAAAGAAACTATTTAAAATTTATAAATTGCAGAAATGGCCAATTTGAAGACATAGTATCTCAAATTGAGGACAAAATAATGAATTATGTTGATGTGCTGAAAGAAACCACAAAAAAAGAGAACAACTTTATCCAACAGTTACTAGATGACAATAAGAATACCAATCTAAGGCTAAGTATATTTAGAGAAAGGTTAGAAGATAAAACAGATGGATTTACTAATATCTTACAGAAATCATAGAAGAAAATTTCTGAAATACAAAAATGTATTTAAAATACAGTTAAGAGATGCCTAGAGATCACCAAAAACTACTTTGAAAAAAGCTCACCAAAACATATTCCTAATAAACTAGTTATCCAGATATCCTTAAAAAATCAGAATTTTAAAATCAGAGAAAAACAAAATGTTGTGTATAAAGTTAAATCAACTGGAGTCACAGCAGACTTCTTAAACACAAAGTCTAAATGCCAGACGAGCTTGGAATGAAGCATTTCAAGCACTGACAGTAAACAACTTTCAACTTAGATTAAACTATCTAGCAAAGCTATCTTACAAAACAGTTGGCAAAATGAAATATTTCCATAAAAGAGCTACAGTTCAAAAGATGTGCGTGCCAAGCAAAACTCGACAAAATACTGTAGAATATTCTTGACAGAAACAGCAGAACTGGTCCAGCTAAAAGCACTTAGGAAATCAAAACCCCAAGTAAGGTCAATGGATAGACAATGAAAAATGTCAACAAAAGAAAAACAAAGGATTCATCAACAGATAAAGAAGGCAGTGTAATAGTAAATAATCACCAAATCTTAGACTATCTCTCAATTAACAACCTCAGCGCTCCAATTAAAAGACACAGATTGGCAGACTAGCTCAAAAAGACAGAATTGAAAGGTCTGTTGCATTAAAAAAGAAAGCATCAGTTAATTCAAAAGGTATTCATAGACTGAAAAATGATGGAAAACAGTATTTCATAAACCAGGACCATGAAAGCAAGCAGTAGCAGCAATTCTAATATCAGATACAGTAAACTTCAAGCTAACACATATTAGAAGCGACAAAGAAGGTAACCACATGCTAAAGGGAACAGTCCAAGAAGAAGAAATAACATTGATAAGTATGTATGTGCTGAATATATATTTGTCTTTATTAAACAAAAACTGCTGAAATTAAAACATTAAATAAACACTAACACAATGAGAGTAGGGGATTTTAACTCCTCACTTTCCAAAGAGATAAATCAAATAAATAAAAAATAAATAATAGAGCTGAACCACACACTTGAACATATGGAATTAATGGATATATACAGAGTATTTCTTCCCTCTATAGCAGAGTATACATTTCTTCAAAAGAATAAATAAAATGGACAGGGCCTTAGCAAGACTTACCAAAAGAAAGAAAAGATGCATATAAATGCAGTTAGAAATCACAAACATGAAATTGCAAAAGACACTATCGAGATCCAAAAGGTAGTAACTATTTTGAAAAGTTATATTCTAACAAATTAGCAAGTTTTGAAGAAATGGGCAGATAACTAGACACACACAAACTGCCAAAACTAGTCAAGAAGACATAAATATACTTAACAATCCAATTACAAGTAATGAAATAGACTCAGTAATAAAGAATTTACCAACTGAAAAAAGCCTAGGACTTAATGAATTTACAACTGAATTCTATGAACTGGTTCCTTGCAGAATATTGAAACTGGATCCTTCAATTTCATAATGTACTAAATTCAAGTGGATCGAAGATCTAAACAGTAAACGTGAAACATTAAATTTACTGGAAGATAAAATGGATAAAACACTTGAAGGCATAGGTGTAGGAAAGGAATTCCTAAACAGGACCACTATTGCACAAGAAATAACAGCAAGAATAAACAGATGAGATTATATTAGTCTGAAAAGCTTTTCAAGTGCAAAATAATTAATTAGCAAACAGAAGAAATGATCTACAGAATAGGAAAATAATTTTGACAGCTACTCCTACAGATTTTTTTTTGTTTTTGTTTTTGTGGCACCAGGGATGGAACTCACAACCCCGTGCCTACCAGGGAGGTGCTTAAGCCACTGAACCAAACTCCCAGCCCTTGTCAGCTACTCTTTAGAGGACTAACATCTAGAATATATAAAGAACACATAGACACAAATTAACTACCTAAAATTTAAGACCCAGTTAAGAATTGGACAGATGAAATGAACAGACAATTTACAGAGGAAGAAGTACAAATGGCCAACAAATACATAAAATATGTTCAGCATCTCTGAACATTAGAGAAATACAAATTAAAACAATGCTAAGCTTCCATCTTATTCCAGAAAGAATGGCAATCATCAAGAAATCAAAAAGTAACAAATGCTAGCATGGCTGTGGTGAAAAAGGAACTCTCCTACATTGTTGGTGGGAATGCAAACTAATACAACTATTATGGAATTTGGTATGGAGATTTCTCCAGGAAGTAAAATTAGAAATTCCATGTGACCCAGTTATTTCCCTTCTAGGAATCTTCCCCAAAGTCCTTCACACATACCACATTAATACATGCATACCAGTACTAATAGCTGCACAATTCATAATAGCCAAATCCTTGAAACAGCCTTTTTACCCATTAATGCACAAATGTATAAAGAAGTTGTGGTATCTATATGTAATGGAATACTACTCAGCTATGAAGGACAAGTTTGAGACATTTGTAAGAAAATAGATGAACCTAGACTGTTTAATATTAGGTGAAGTAAATAAGACACACAAAATTAAATAGTGAATCTTATCTGAGTAAGGCAAAGTACACACTAAGAAAAAAATAAAGGAAGCAAGAGACAAGGGGATGGACCTTTTGCAGAAGAGAAAGGGTCCAGGATGATGAGTGAGGAGCAAGTGTGATGCATGGGGAAGTAGGTGGAGTGAAGATATGCCGGGTACAAGGTCCGAAAACCTAAGTGAATGTGGATGTTATACACCATAAACATAATTTAAGATTAACAATATCAACAAGATTGAAAAGTTGGAAAGAAGAACTAGAGGAGAAAGAAGGCACGGGAGGGAAAAGGATCAAAGAAAGGAACAAGCTGTACACATACCAGCACCCTAAGATGATTGTAAAATGTACTGCAAACATGTACTAATAAAATAAAATTTAAAAACTGTTTCTAAAGGCCGGGGATTTAGCTCAATGGCATAAGCACCTGCCTGGCAAGCGCGTGGTTTTGAATTTGATCCCTGGTATCAAAAACAAAACAAAGCCGGGCGTGGTGGCGCACGCCTTTAATCCCAGCACTCAGGAGGCTGAGGTAGGCGGAGCATTGTGAGTTTGAGGCGGGCTTGGGCTACAACGCGAGCGCAAGGCTGGCCTGAGCTGCATAGTGCGACCCTGCCTCAAAAAAAAAAAAAAAAAAAAAAAAAAAAAAAACCAGGGCCGGGAGTTTGGGTCAGTGGCTCAAGCGCCTTCTGGCAGGTGTCAATCCCCGGTGCCGCAAAAACAAAAACAAAAACAAAACAAAAAAAAAGAAACAAAACAAAACAAAACAAAAAACCCCTTTCTAAGGGGTAGCAATTGCAATCCATTGACTCTTAGGTTCCTTTATTGATGGAGCCTGACATTTTTTCATGAATCCCTCTAACTTTAGTTATAATTATCTCTATATTTTTGATAGGTATGAGAACCAGATTAATGTATTATTTTGATCACTGAAAAACTCTTTTTAAGTTTTTGTACAATATCTATTGTATTTGTAAAATTAGTCTCAGCGTCATTTTGATTAGTTGGCAACTTGAATATATATTGCAGGATTTAGATAAGATAAATAATAGGGTTGGGCTTTTAGGCATAACTAAAGGGAATGGGTGAAGAGAAAGTTATTCCAATTACAGTTTGAGCAAGATATATTTTGGTGTCTTTATTGAGCTTTGATGCCTGGAAGGAAAGCCAGAGTTGAGAAAGACAAAGAGACATGTGCCAATGTCCAGCTATAGGCTGGTTTTTAACCTCTTGTCATGATTAGAGGACTCCTCCTTAGAAATGACAATCAGGCCAGATGGAGAAGACAAAGTACCTCCTGCATTGCTGTTGGGATGTCTATTGCCCTCCAATTTTAGAGAATTGTTTATTTATTAATTTTCTTTTTCTTTTAGGAGTGTCATTTAAGGCCCACTGAGTATAGTGTCAGATACAGGTCAGCCTTTTTTCTGGACAAGATCTGGTGAATACCAGTAAAAGGTATCTAAAAGGAATGTAGCATATTTGCTATTGGTTTCATCTATACAATGCCTTGTGATTTGGCACCTTTTAGGCAACAACAAATTTTAATCTAAGCATATATAATCAAAGTTTATATGCAAAGGCATGTATAATCAAAGCATGAACATTAGAGCTGAACAGCAACACAGGAGTTATGTATGCAACTGTAAAAACTAAATGTGTGTACATTCCTGATCCTTCTGCTAAGATCTCAATAACTGTTAAAGATATTAGATAACAAATCAATGACATGTCAGATACTAAAATTCCCTGATCTTTATCGTTATGCTCCTTATGGGAAACCATTGCTAGCTCCCCTTGGTGGAAATCTTTTTTAACTGTACTCATAATTATTCTGTTGATTCTGTTGTTTGGCCCATGCATACTTAGTTGTTTCTTTGGCTTTGTCTCCTTCAGACTTAAAGCTCTATACCTACCCAAGCTGAAAATGCCTGGTGTCTATCGAGGAGCCTAGACAGAATCTCTGCAGAAGTACCCATGGCTGCTGATCCACAAGTGCGACCCCATCAACCTGAAGAAGCCAAATCAGTCATCACACATTACCCGCTCACGGCAGTTTGGGTTACTTCTCCAGACGGGGGAATGTTATAAGCAGCTGACTTAGTTAGAAATATGATAGGCAGTCAGAACAGGTCTAGGCCCTTGAAGGAGCCACTGTGGAAGACCAGATACCTAGCATCCTTAGCGGGGACAGATTTCTCTGCCGAGGGCCGATCTCAAAACAAAAGTCCAAACAAATACAACAACACCCAAAGTATAAACATCATAGATTGATATTCTAAGTACAGATCACCTTGAGGAAACCAGGAATCCATCCCAATTGACTACAGAAAGAGTCACTGCTTTTTAAGCATGCCCTGCTTGCTAGTGACTTACTTCCCCATTTGTCCCTGATTTGATCAATTTTACCTGAACAGTTAACCTTATCGTTTGACCATAGTTCTGTCGTACCTCATGCCCACCTGCCTTGGGAGTCACCATTTTTCCTATTTTGAAACTGCGTAACCTCATGATTTTGCTCGTTTGGCTCAGCAGCTTAAGTGCCTGTCTGGCAGATGCGAGGCTGTGAGTTCAATCCCCGGTGCCGTGAAAAAAAAAAAAAAAAAAAAAAAAAAAAACAGTTCCTAGAAAAGAGTCTTTGGCACCTCACGAAGGACTCCTTCTGTCTCTCTCCCAGACAGAAGCTTTATTTCTCTCAATAAATATATTCTACTCTAAAAGAACATAAATAAAAGAAAAAATAAAATAAAATTTAAAAAGAAAAAAATATTTACCCAGTAATGTACTGCAAAATAAGGCAGAAAAGGGGCAGAAAACACTTAAGAGTAAATAGGAAAATGTTATTAAAGAAGATATAAAATTATATCCAACGAGATCAACTGTGTGAATTAAAAACCACAGTCCAAAAGCAGAGATTGAAGTTGAATATAAAAAATGAAAACTAAATTTTATGCTGTCAAAAATAAACTCATGCTAACAATAAAATTATATTTAGGCTACAGGTTAAGAGATACAAAAGAATATAAAATGAAACTTATCTAAAAAAGGCTGAAGTTGCTATATCACTCTAAGAAAATACAGACTTTAGAACAAGGAGCATAATTATTTTTTAGATTTTTGGCTAAAGCCAAGTATTAAAAGTATTATCAAGTTTCTAAATTTATGTTTGTAATTCCTAAAATACCCAGTAATCAAAATAACAGCCATTTTATTGTGTTTTAAGGAACTATGCTTCTAAAGAATCTATAATCTGACAACATAGGTCAAGTATAGCTCACCATTACAGAAATTTCCAGTTTCACTGAATAAGACTTCTAGTGTGTTAATTTCCTACTACTTTTTAAAATTGTATTGTTTCTATCCTTTGGTTTGCTTTTTAAAATAAAAATAAAAATAAAAAAAGAGTTCTGCTAACAGATTAGATATTGTCATATATAGGTTGATCAAAATAAATCATTTCAGACTAGAAACAGAGGCAACTATTATGGAATACAAAACTCAGTGCATTGTCTAGAAAAGGAGGAGTTCATTCTCCATTCCAAATACATGTAGCAGTGTATGTTGTGCTTTTTCAATTCACCTTGAAATGATTTTGATATTGGCATTATCTTATCTGTCTGTTGATGTTTCTGTTTGTATTTGTTCATGAAAATATATTGGAAGAAATATGTGTCTTTAAAAGGTAGTTAGGAGAAGTTTCTGGACCATGATAAACCACATCCAAACATTATTTTAAAATATTACATCAATAATCTTAGATTCAAAGAACTGTTGATCCATGACATCAGTTTTGATTTAGTAGGTGGTGAAACTTAAAATTGTCCAACATTGATTGTAGGTAAGTACATAAAGCATCATCATAATAATGACTATGGTAAACAGTAAGTATTGTATTGGGAACCTGGCCTAGATTCCCCAATCTCCTGAATGAGTGTACGGTGAAGGTTAAAATAAATGAGATAAGTTGTATGATTTTAGAGCTCCAAGAGGATCAAAACACTTCTACAGAGTTCAGGACTCTGACGGCTAAGACAAGATCTGTCTCTGGGCATCCCATATTTATTTTTTCAGTCAGAAAAGGGGGCTCACAGTGGAAAACACAGGAAATTTAGCAGGATCTTGGGAGTTGTTTAAAGACTTTTTCTAAATAGCAGATTATGTTAATTTCAGAGAAGTATCTTGACCTTGAATATAATCCTGAGATGACTCAGGAAGGCATCTCAGGATCTTACAGTAAGAAGAGTCAATGGAAAATCTCAGATGGGTGGCACCAATAATCCTAACCTCTTCTTTCATTCCACAGGAAAATACACAAAACTAGACACAATTTGTGGTCCCCAACAATATTGCTTACTATTATATTTCAGATACCAACCTTTACAATTATATAATTTTAATGCTTCCAGCAATTCTGTGAGGCAGGTTCTTTTACTACATCGATTTCATAGATGCTGAAAAAAATTTTCATGTAAGTTTCTTCCAAAAATATTAGCTCAGGGCCTCTCGGTTAAAAACACAAACAGTACTTCCAAGCACTTCCAGTTTCTTCTATCATGTCTTTTATAATCTAGGCATCAGTGTTTTTTTATTTCACATAATTGGAAAGAAAGTTTGGTAGATATGTGTACGTGCTTTTTTTTTTTATTATACCAGTCATCTTCTGAATTTACAGCAAAATTTATCAATGTGGAAATGAAGACTGGCAACCAAATTTGAGCTTTTCAGTCAATTTATATTTAAACCTTGACTAATTCTTTGCACTTTAATAGCATTAACCAGATCATTTTATGTCATCTTCAGTTTGAGATTTAGTTGATTTTCCCAGTTAATTAAAGATGAGTTTGTTGTTGTCATTGTTTGTGCGTATGGCTTTCAAGGGTTTTTAAAAATAAAAAAGAAGTTTTATTTTCTTCACAAATAACTCAATTTCTATGTGTTTCTTGTTGAACAGATTTTAAATCTTTCCTAAGTTATCATTTAAAATGTCATTTGTTTCTGTATTGTCTCCGAGGAAATTGTAAGCTCTTGACAGAGTTAATGCTTTATGCTCTGTTTTAAGTCTTATAATATTTTTAAATTTTAGTAAATATGTACCATATTTCTTTAATGACAAAGCAGTAGGTATGCCTAAAACTTTCTTCATTAAGTAAGTTCTCTTTATCTGAGTCTTATGTATGTTAATCTTTAGTTTTGTAACATCAAAGATGACATTACATAGCATTTCATTACCTAATTGACTTATTCATCAAATATATATTCAAGGTTCCTTTCTATTGAGCTAAACCACTGTTCATTTACTTAAGATACAATGATGTTTAACTCAGCTCAAATCTCTTCTAATGGGACAGTATGCAATATAACAAATATGGGGGGTCTCATTCTATCTTGTCTTTGAAATCCAATATTGTTCTCACTGTTATGCTTTATTCTAATTAATTGATTTGCTTTATTCAGTATTCTGTTTTGATTGGTTTTATTCTGTTTTGTTTTTGGTTTGATTTTGTCATACCTGATGGAATGGACAACTATTATGAAGACAAAGATATACTACGTTAGCTATTGTTTTCCTAATATCCTGCTTTGAAATTCTGTACCAATTTCAGTGCTTTGTTTTGATTGGCTTTGTTTTGTTTTGTTGGATTTTAGTATCTTTAAAATAAAATTAAAAATAAAAACTCGAAAAAAGAAACAATAAATAATTGCTGCATAAATGACCTAATTGTAATTTACTCAGCAAAATTGTTAAACTTCAATTGAATACATTTCTTTAATGCATTGCTGAGTGCCAAAGATAAAATAAAACAGGAAAACAAAACTGCTGGAGTTATGAGAGATTTAAAAACAAACTAGAGCATTTACTGTGCTTTCATTTGTAGACTAAAAACTGACAAAAAGACAAGCTATTTTATTTAAAATTTGACTTTTTAGATTTAGGACAACAATCAAATAAATCAGGAAAGAAGCTTTTGAAACCAAATGTGGCCTAGATTTTTTTCTTTTAAGAAATCTTTCTTTTTTCTCTTTTTCCTTTTTGACCTGACTTAAACCTCACAGTTTCTACACCCAGAATAGATAATATAAAATAGTATGACGCAGGCATTTACTTATGGAGCAGCTATTCAAAAGTCACGATTAACCTCAATTGCAGATTTTGTTTCGAAGTTATGCCCTTTCTTCTCCATGCCCAGTAAAAGTTAACATTTCCAAAATTGTATTTACTGAGGGCCTAAATTCTGTGGTATTTCAAAATAAGTATTGGTTGGCCTGAATTTTCAAGATATATGAAGCCCATGCAGGTTACAAACATAGAGTTCATTTTTTTGCACCTTTTTTCTTCACCTGAAGTGACCTGAAATGAATAAAGCATTGTTATTGTTTTGACCTGGAATGTTCCCCAAGTCTTTTGTATTGAAGATTGGTCTGCAGTGCAAACATGTTGAGAGGTGGGACTTTTGGGTGCTGATTGGATCATGAAGGCTCAGACCCCATTAATAGGTTAGTTCATTGATAGGTTCAAAATTTGAAGGGCTGAAGGGCTGCTGGAAAGTGATAGACAGAATTATGCTGTTGAAGGGAATGGGTCCTAGGGATCTCTCTCCTCTGTCTCTCTCACTCTCTCTCTCTCCCTCACTCCATCTTTCTACATCTCTCTCCCCTTCTCCCTCTCTTTCCCTGTTTCTTTCTTTTCTTGTTACCATCAGGTAAGAAGTCTTCTCTGCCACATGCTTCCACCATGATGGTGGGCCTCAGTTCAAGTTTAAAGAAATAGATCTACTTGTCCATGGACCAAAATGTCTGAAACAATGAGGAAAAATAAGTCTTTTCTCCTTTAAATTGATTTTCTCAATTTGCCACAGCAATAAAGAGCTCTCTATCTCAAATATTCTAGATAAACATTAGGATTATTCTATGCTTCCATATTGTTTTTAAAGACCGTTAAATGTGAAGCTATGATTCATGTTTACAGTATCAGGCATGCAGTCTGTCTTCTGTAAGCTCAAAATTATGTAGAGACAAAGCATATGCAGTGTGTGATTTTTACAAAAACAATAGTAGATCCAAGGAGACACCCGAAACGGAATGAGCTTAAGAGTGCCAATGGTAGAAGGAGAAATAAAACATTGTGATTGTAGAATGAAATACTCCTCAGAAAACTACTTAAAACTTAGACTTTAAAGGCACAAACAATATATGTTAATGTTTTAAAGTACCTTTATTATAACTATAAATGTCATTTAGCTAACATTTAATGAACACTTACAAAGTTTTATGCACTACACCAACAATTGTGTACAGACTGATTCACTGATTTTTACCAAAACTCTGGAGGTTAAACATAACCATTGTTGCCATTTTAGAGATAAAGAAGCTGAAGGAGATTGAGAATAAAGTATCTTCTCCAATCCCAACATGCAATAAGTCACGGAACTGAGTTTGTGACATCCAAAGAGATTACTGAGCTCACATTTTAACATTTTTCTCAAAAATTCTACCAGCACTAAGAAGGTACTTTTATTGTGTCTGGTTTTATTTTCAACATTTTTCTTTTATTTTGTACCATGGTTTTCAGGCTACAGTTAACTAAAGTATGTCTTGTTTCCTTAATAATCAGGAAATAAGGAAATTATGCTTAATTTCCTTTAAGAATGTGGTATATTCAGTGTAGAATAATAGGCCCTTAGAAGACCATAATATTATTTTAAACATTTAAAAGATTACAAACTTTCCTCAATGACATAACGCCTTTCAATGTTTTGTACTCAATGACATAACGTTTGAGAAAAGATTTTTGCTTCTTGTCTACAGAAAGTGTACAAGTAAAGATATTTATTAAGATTTGTAAGTAAAATGAGGGTGGTGTGTAGTACATAATATTCAATAAATGTTGAATATTATTCTAGCAATGCTGATTGCCTTGTTTTCTAAATGGTTAATCACTCATCTTTTTCAACATCCAGTTCAAATACGAGGTAATCTAGGATGCTTTCTGATAATTCATTGTAAAAGTGATCATTGTTCAATTTTAGGTCATGCAGTCATAATTCACTTATAAAAAATACTGGATGGATCAGTTTGCTTATTGTTTCTTGACTATTTCAGGCTCTTTTTTCTTTGAACTCAGGGGGAAAAGGGTATTTTTGGTACCCCAGGTACAATATTCATACTGATACATTCTTGTATGTAGACCTAAAATAATACTAAGAGGTCTATGTAGCATTCTATATGTTACATGATTAAAAAAAGGGGACAATCTACTAGGATGATAGCCAATTTGGAGCATGTATAGTCTTATATATGAAAAACTTACACAGATTTGGGAATATATAGAAAAAAATTCAATGCTCATCTTGTGCATGTGAAGAACAAAAACAAAATAAATAAAAATTAGGTTTCAACTAATTTTTGAAGTGCATTTAACATTGAGAAAATATTTAATATAGACTGGAAAACACTGATTTTAAGGAATATAAAGTTAACTTGCAAATAGATTTAAATCTTACTTCAAGGAACTCAGAGATAGATGCACCCTTGAGTCTAAGTGTGTCTGGTTACAGATACTTCTTTTATATATCCTATTATACTTGTAATTATTCTGAGTCTTACCATGGCAGATTGTTAACAAGAAAACCAGACATGAGGCTATTGTCCTGCAAAGGAAATTGGATTATTTGTGTTTCATATGTCAAGAAGAGAATGTCAAGAAGAGAAATTTAACTTTCATACAGAGGAAATCCCCACCTTCAGCTTTCTTCTGCTTGAGCTCTGTGTGAAGTAGGAAGAGTGGAGATTGGCACCCGCGAAGAAGGAGCAACTCTTTTCCCAGTTCATGCTTACAGATGGGCACGTACGTGGCTGTCCCCACCATCCTGCTAAACTAGGCATCTAGGATTATCCTAAAGAGACACTTAAATAGCAATTTAGAATTCATTCTGATTTTTTGTTTTCCACAATACTTAAAGAAATTCACACACAACCTTCTCTGAGGACAGACAAACCTTTAACTCTCCTGTGTCATTAGAAACATGGATATAGGCCATGGTGGGGTGACAAGGAAAACAATATTGTATTTTTAAGAAATACTTTTCAGCATTAACTTTTATCTTATTTCTAACATAAAAGAAAGGTAAAGAACCTCACTTTCTCTGGAGTAGTTGGCCATAAATTCCATTTGTTTTTCAATCAATTTTACCAACAAGACAAAAAGATATTTCTACAACAACATTGTCATGATTTATTTAATTTCTAAAAACAAACACTTTTTGATAATGTCAGCACTGACAGTAGTGGAATTTTTGGCTGAAGGACATCCTCAAGCTTTATTATATTTACATGTGTGGATATTTGTGGATGAAGTTTTGTTTTGCTCTCAATCAAGCTTTCATGTGATTTGTCACCTGCCTTTCTACAGATTCAAGCTGATTTTTTTCTTCACTTCACATATATTTTAATGTTCTCTCTACAAGTGATCTATGCATGATGTTCTTTCTCTGGTGAATGCCATATTCTTTGTTTAAAAAAATCCATGATCAGCTCACTCAATGTAGGTGAAATTTCCTTCAAGAAATCTTTAACTAAACTTCTAGAATTTTCTATATGTCTTTTAAAAGTCAACCACAAGTGAATATACAGTGTGTGGTTGTTTGTTTCCTGTCTACTCTGCTAGTTCATGAGTTCTCATAGTGCAGGTTCCACGTGTTTCATATTAACAATGATTTTTCTAGACTGAAGCACAATGATTAACTTCCAGTGAGAAGCCTTTGAATGAATGGATTAAATATTTTGATATTATCTGAGTTCTCCAAAAAGGGTAATATATTTAAATTTTCAAGTTTGCAAAGAACTTTAAAAATAATGATCCTATGCTTTAAAAAAGTAGTATTAAATTATGGAGAGAACATTGTAAGAAATCTTCCTTCAGTCGAAGAACAACTGTCATGTGTATACAACATCCTATCTTCCCAAATAAAATATACAAACTTGAGTATAAAATATATATATATGCATGTATATATATTTGCATACAGAGAGTAAGACGTTTTTGTTCTATAGATTTAGTTCTTCATATAAGTACAAAGTTAATTTTCTAGATAAATTAAGTTTAAAATACTGAGTTTTGGAAATGATTATCAATTAGCCTTTTGTCAATATTTTTGAATGTGTTCAAGTGCAGTAAAACCTAAATGTATAATTTATAAGGGCCAGGTATGCCTATTTTGAATCAAAACATAAAAGCATCCTGCCATTATATTCAGTGGCATTTATTTCATAGTATTTGCTCAAGTAGTTCAACACATTAATTTTCTGAGTAGATGTGAGATTTGGAAATCAAAGGTTATATTTCATCTTTGTGTTAAAAGCCAAATCATTTCAAGGCTACACTAAACACTTCTGTTTCTCTAAAGAGGAACCTTGACTCCTGAGACTGTCCTGCTGCCCAATATTTTCACTTTGTTTTGTTGTTAAAATTTAAGTAAGTTTCACATGTTCAGTATTTGGTCTGTAGAGTTTTAAATCATTTCAAGTACCAAAACTCTTTTTCCCCCCAGCTGAATGAGTGTCGATTCTGAATATCCACAGGTAGTGTGCCTTTATCATTTTTGTTTTGAATTTTATCCTTTTGTAGCCTGTATATGTTTAGAAAACCTAACAAACTGAAATCTTGGCATGGTGTACAAGTTCTAGAAAATTCTCTTTCACTGACTACCATCATTCCAGCTCTCCACCAGACCCTGGACACAAAGAAATCTCTCAACCCTTTCCCAGTTTTTCTTCTGTTTGCCAAATGTGGTTTTTAATGTGAAAACAGAACTTTAGATATTACAGTTTAAATCTAAAGTTAGCCCAAAACGTTTCATATGTTCTGAAGTGTGGTTTTCAAAAAGTGATTGGATCGTGATGTACTATACCCATCAGTGGATTAATCCATGGCAGAGTTCCTGGTCGAAAGTGGTGTTTGCAGGAGGGGTCTGAGCAGAGGTGCGGGTCACTGAGGCTGTAATCTGGAAGGGTGCATTTTTCTTCCCAGAGTAATCCTTCTCTATCTGCTTCCTGGTTACCATGGGTTGAGTAGCTTTCCTTGTCATACCTTTCATCCATGCCATTTCTACTTTCCACCATACATGAATTGAAGCCTCTGAAAGAGACAAAATAAACCTCTCACCTTTTATATGTAGTTGTTGGATATTTTGTTCCAGGGAGAGAAGTGACTAATACTTTAAATTAGCTAAGAATTGTATTCCATTGCTATGAAAATTGTTTTAAAATAGTATTTTTTGTAATGCCTTTAATTCATGTCAAATAAAGCAATAACATTATGCTCTTGGAGTTATCTCAAACAGAAGGTGCATTTATAAACTATTATTGAAAAGAAAGACTGAAGTATCTTCAGCTAAGAGAACTCATCCACTGATTTATAGTAATGACAGTTCAAATGGATGAGAGCACCATAAGTCAAAATGGCTTCAAGACTAAGGACAATGGCTTAACACATATTGTGTTTCTTCAATCCAAAATATTGGAAAAATCAGTGTAGGTTTGTTCTTTCAGCATTGTCCAAAATGACCAAGGATACTATCCTTCCTCCTATGAAGCAATGGAAAATTTCTGTCATTTTACTTTTTAAGTTCAGTTAAGGATGAAACTAGAATAAGGATGGCTTTTCAATCAAATTCAATCTTCTTTATTTTATATTATTTTTATGTTTGTTGGAATAAAAGGGAATATTGCAAAGAATGAAAATGGCATTTTAATTTGGTCAAATGTTTGTCTTTTGCCTGTTATACATTTAAATTATTGTTAATAATCTAGAATTTTTCAGTTAAACATGAAAAGTAGGAGAGTGTTTTAGTAGGTGTACTTGTGGCTGATATAAATCAATGTAATCATATCCAAATAATTAAAAATACTTTTTTCTCATTAGTAAATTATTGAATTTACCACAGTTTTTTTTTTATAGCAATACCAGTAGAAACATCTGACTTCTCCACTATAATTCATGATTAGACCACTGTGATAACAAAACAAGGCACCTAGTCCATTTCCTCTACTCAGTAGCCTACAACATAAGGCACTATTTCTCATAGTCTTCTTGAGCTTTGGGGAGACTGATTTTACTAGGATTATAAATGCATCAATCTAACATCCTTATGTCAAGGATTTGCTCATGCTTCAGTCCTGGACATCTCCAAATTTCCATGAGAGTAAACTGCAAAAATATATTTCTTCCTTATATGGCATTTCCATTTAAAGTTAATAATGAATAGAAAAGTGGCACTCACCCAAGTGCTGTTCACAATAAGTAATTTGTAAGTTTTGAACTGTCAAGTAAACATCTGACTTAGACATGTCATGTATAGCTCCTGTTTTTCACTCATTGGCCAGAATAACTAAGTACTCTCCTCAACTACAAACATCACCAATAATGAAACCTTATCAGTTTCCTCCAAATGAGAAAGGCATATATACATTTTGTATAGAGTACAAATTGCTTTTCCCCTCTGGTTATCATAACGTTTACCTACTTTTTTGTCCATAGTCAAACACTTTTTTTTCCTTTTTCAAGGGAAACAGTCAGGAGTCTCATCTAATTCCTACATTAAGCCATAGGCTCTGGTGTCAGGATAAACATGCTATTCCATACTTGAATTCCAGATTACACTTTGTGCCCAGAAGATTGTAGCAGTAGTCACTCAAAATTAAAAAAATAATTTAATTCATATTTTATTCCATATTTACATTTTTTATTCTCTTTTTATTTAGTTTTCTACTTCTAGATTCAAGTGAATTTTGTGTGGCAATAATTTCACAAAAAGCTTTGTTTTATTTTTTAATGTTAGTCAGCTTTTAGAAACCTGTTTCTCTCTAACTTTTTGAAAAAAGCTCATGCATCATTAATTGATTATATGTTGTGCTTTTGCATTGCATGAATTCTGTTCTTTAGTCCTTCAAGTATAGATTTTGCCTTTTTGCCATGTGGTCAACAATTGATTTTATCAGGGTAATAAATTTTATATTACTAAGAAAGAACTAAATTGCATTATAGTAATTAAAAATTTCAAATTATTGGTGGCTATATAATAAAAATTAAATTTCCTATTAGTCAATCAAATATAAGTAGAAAATGATTCTGTCAGAATGATAGAGTAAGCACAGCCGTAGACATTGCTATTTGCCATGGCAAAGGAAATAAAGGATGTTGTGTAAAATATTTTTAAAAGTAATTAAATTCTCAAACTCAAAGTCACACTCTCATTACCTATAATTAATCATATAGCTACAATAATTCATAAGAGAGCCAGCATATGTAAGTCTAAAATTTGACTGGAAGGAAAAAGAAATGGTAATATCTAGCCAGTAGATATAGACGTCTGCAGAGAGTGCTTCTGGAAATGTCCCGAACCATGTATTGGTAAAAAGTTCAGCATAGAATAAACTGAATGAACTGATTTGGTCACATTATTTCTGACGGAATCAAATCTAAATGTGGTCATCACTATTATGCTTTCAATAATCATAATCATTTATACAAATATTAATTTCAGTAATAAATATGTATTTAATTTTTAATGATATATTATAATAATATTAGTGAGGCTCATTGATAGCTTGGGCACTTACCATGAACAAGGTTCTAGGTTTAATTCCCAGCAGCACAAAAAATAGTATTAATGAGTATTTAATGAAAAGCAAACACTTCAAAGTATTCTCACTGTTAAGTAAATGAAAATTTTAATATGATTTATGAATCACTTAATAAGAACTACATCTTTGGTAAAGTATATTATATTCTAATACTTGACTTTTTCTTAGCATTTCTAAGCTAATCACCCATAGATTTTGTACAGAATAATGGGAAAACCACTTGATAGGAAATATAATTTGGAAAAGTCTCCACAATATATAAGAATTATATATTAAAGTCATGAATAAAATGACATATAGTGATACAAATGCACTGAACATTTACTTTTTTATAAATATGCAATTAACTTATTCTATAATCATTGCTTTCTGGAAGAAAGTTTTTACAAGTCAATAAAACTTCATTAAATGGTCGGAGTATGTAATTTGTCATCATTCAGATGGGAAATTCTAATTACAGCCAAAAAGAAGTATATCAAAATCTATTCGAGTTTCAGTAAGAATCATAGTTTAATGTTGCTGATTCATTACGTAGTTTTCTTTAACTTCATTTTTTGTATTATTCTACAGAGTATTTTTACCAGAGAACCTTCATTTTGCTTGTCTGTTGTAATTTGCAAAGATATTACTAGAAAAATTAAATATATCTACAATATTCATAAAATGCTTTTAAAGTAAATTTCCTGTGTACTTTGTTTTATTCTACAGTGTTTTTACCAGAGACCCTTCATTTTACTTGTCTGTTGTAATTTGAAAAGATATTACAAGAAAAATTAAATATATCTACAATATTCATAAAATGCTTTTAAAGTAAATTTTCTTTCCTAGAGGTATTTCAAATACTCTATACTGTAAATGTTTTTTTTTTTTTTTTCACCAGGGATCGAACTCACAGCCTCACACGTGCCAGACAGGCGCTTAAGTCCCTGAGCCAAACTCCCAGCCCTAGATCTTTGAGGCAGGGTCGCACTATGTAACTCAGGCAGGCCTTGCACTCACGTTGTAGCCCAAGCCGGCTTCTAACTCACAGCGTTCCTCCTACCTCAGCCTCCCGAGTGCTGGGATTAAAAGCGTGCGCCACTACGCCCGGCTCTGTAAATGTTTCTTTACGTGAAATACTGCTACACTACTTGCTGACATGAAAAAATATATGACACAATTCCATACAATTTCATATATTTACCAGTGTTTTATCTTTTGAGCTTAATGTTTGGTCCTGGTATATTGGTTAGGTTAAACCTTCTCCCCAGAGGAATAGAAATTGTTATATAAATAATATTTATATTTAATAAGTTTAAATATTATATGTACATGTATATAGTTATGCAAGGGGTTTAGGTAGTTTCCAGGATCAGAGGCAGGAGTGTCCACAATGACTCTCTGCACACTACAGAGCTGGGGCATCCAATAGTTGCTCAGTCCAAGGACTGAGTAGCCATAGAACAAGAGGGATTAAGTGTGGAGCACCAGTCTGAGATCAAAGGCCTAGACAGTTCTTGCAGAGCCTGTGATGTGAATTCATTGAAAGGTTAAAAATTTAAGATCTGGTGTCCATTTGCAACAGTAGGAAAGACATACCCACTCAAGCAGTATAGAACTTTTCAAAAGGCATACCAGTTTCCTTTTTGTTTTATTTCTATTCCATCCAGGCTACCAGCACCTGAGGTGAGTCTCTCTCTCTCTCAATTTGGTGGCTTATATGACAATCATCTATGGAAAGACACATCCTGGTATGAATCTTTCAATGCAGTAGAACTGACATATTAACTGGGGGGAAATCTGGTTTATTGGCATTTTAACTGTTTGGACAAAATTGTAGAAGTTTGACTTCAGAGGGTTTGAGTTTTTAAAATGCACTATTAAGAGTATAATCTTTCCATTAAAACCACTTCTAATTTTTAGGTAATTTTATTTTGTTGTGTTTCTTCTGTTATGTAATTGCTTAAGAATTGTCATAGTCATTTACTTGAAAGAAAATTATTAATCTCCTCACACAAATGACTTCTTCATAGTTCAGTAAATTCTTGAATGTCAGTGGCACATTACTGGGCATTGAAATCCCTGAGTACATGTATGCTCATATTGTTCTAGATAGAAACTTCAATATTAGGTTTAATTCTCTTGAAGTCTTATCTATCCTGAGATGATTTTGCAGCTTTATAATCATTGCAAAAATTAAGTAATTTGCTGATATTTAAAATACAGTTGTCAAATGATTGCTTACATAAATGCATTTCTTTTTGAAATGAAGGGGTCAGAAACATTATTTGGAACACTGGAGAGGCATCATAGGTCAGTATTAAATTGCATACATTTTATGAAAAAATTTGTTAAAATATATGCATTGATGATCTTGTCTGCCTCAATTTCAATCTATAGTTTGATCTATAGGTAATAGATACAATTGTCTTCAATTATCCTTAATTTATTGAGAACTTGGAAAATAAATAATAAAAATTACTTGTTTTTCTCAGGTGCACAATTAGTTAAAATCCTTCTGTGATATTTTTAATGATTAGGTATATGCATAAAACCCTCTGGAATTTGAGTTTTATTTTTCTTTTAATTCTTTTTAAGTAAACAGAAGCTTCTATAGCATTGTAATAAAAGTTAAATTTAATTTACTATAAATTGCATACAAAACAAGCAAGCAAGCGTTTCATCTTCTGTTTGCCTTCCCTAAATCCCCCAGTCTGATAGAAATCATACAAACACCTTCTCTCATTCCCATGTCCACCTCTCTTCTGAAATTACCAGGTTAGTTATTCTGCTTTACTGAAAAACAACACCAAGGCCTTATTTCTCATTTATGTGTCATGACTTTCGGCAAAATGGCTCTTAAATTTTGGAATCACTTTCTGTTTCTAAGCAAATTTTGCACATAACATTTTGAAAGCTACTTTTTAAAGAAATATTAAGAAATCAAATCAGCTGGGAGTTTGGCTCAGTGCCTTAAGCGCCTGCCCTGGCAGGCGCGAGGTTGTGAGTTCAATCCCTGGTGCCACAAAAAAAAAAAAAAAAAAAAAAAAAAAAAAAAAAAAAAAAAAAAAAAAAAAAAAAAAAAAAAAAAAAAAAAAAAAAAAAAAAAAAAAAAAAAAAAAAAAAAGAAATCAAATCAATAAAACTATTAACGTGACACCATAAAACCAACATTTGGTTCTGTGTTTCACGTGTGCACTTGGAATGTGTATTTCCTTTCACAAACATAACTACATTTATTCATTTTAACACTAATTTATAAAATGAGTTACCAGGCACACATTCTGGATTCAGATACCATACTAAATCTATGCAAACATTCTGAGTAAATCATTCATAATACCCTGATAGAATATGAAATGTGGTGAGAAAGGCAGAATTACATAAAATAAAGTAGTAAATTGATTAATGTACGTTATCAAATGACCTTCCATTCCTTTTTGAAATATATCAGGGAATAATGTGAATTTTGGCCATTTGCTTATCCTTAACAAATGATAAGACTTAGATTTAATAAGTAATTTCTTATAAAATATGAAATATGATGCAATGTATATTTAGCATACATGCACAATATACTGTACGTACATAAACAATGCTACATATGAAACTAACTACATCTACATTTGTGTCTGCTTTTAAATCTTATTTTAAGATGTTATAAATTTCACTTGCAATTTTGATCTACAGCAAATATTCACTATTCATTTTTAAAGATTTACAGAATTTATATTTTAAAGCGTAATAAGATTTACACATTTTCTTATTTTTACTGAGATTATTTCAGAAATTTACATCCATCAAATATTTCTATAATTATACAGTTAAGGATTCTCATGGTAATTTTGTAAAGTCTTTGGTTTTCATTTTTCTTCTTTGGTGAACATGAATTATATTAGACAAGATACCCACATGAACAATTTTAAGTCATAGTTCTACACTGGGAGTCAAAAAGACACAGAATTTTGCGTTTGATTTTTGAGACAGGGTCTCGCCAGGTGGGCTAGACTGACCTTGAATTCAGGGTGATTCCACCTGTCTCAGTTTCTTTGACTGCTGGAATTGCAGGCATGCACCAGTTTCAAAAAGGAATTTTAATAGTCTAGGCTTTATTTTGAGAGAAATGACTACCCACAGAGCAACTGAAAAAGACTGGTTTTCTGAGGGCATGGGCTGTGAACAAAGCTTGAGGGTGAGAGGAAAGTGAGAGCTTCTCAAGGGAAACTGAGCTCATTCTCAAAGTCAGAGAATTGCGGGCCCAGTGACTTAGATAGCAGGAATCTTCAGAGCCTCAGAAAAGAACTGTAGCATAATGAAATGGTCACTAGACTGAGAGAGTTTATGCTGCAAACAAAGAAAATAAACAGTAGTTTTTAAGAGACTACACAATTTATCTGAATAATTTTAGATGAAATAACCAACATAAATATTTCAGGAAGTCTATTTTTACATCTATGTGTGTTTGTGTGTGTGCGTGTGTGTGTGTGTCCCACACAACAAAATATCATAGGAAGAGCATAAACCAAATCAATTTTTCTTACCCAAACAGAATATGGAATAAATATTGCTACCTCATTGATCTCTATAACAATATTTGCCTGAGCAGCTCATAATGAGGTATCACCATATATTTTATCAGTACATATATAAAAAGAATAATTAAACTACTCTTCTATCAAAAGACTGTATCATAAAAAGAGTCTCTGTAATCTTGACTCTGAAATACAAGAACTGATGGTCAGTATTAGAAATATAAAAAATGTTTTTATTATGTTGCTTATCATGTGGAGAGCACAGAATTTTTTTCATATATACCTTACACAGTAAGGAAATTATAAAATATAGACAAAAATATGTAAACCTTGGCATTATAACAAGTCTATAAAATTAAGTATTGTGGCCTAAAATTTAAAAATGATTGGTAATTATTTCAAATAAAATCTCAGTAAATATTGCTGGTCTCATTTAGTAATCGATACATGAAACATAATCACTAAGTATTTCAACAAAGGAAAAGGTTGTATCAATTCACAAAGTCAAAATTGAAAGAGGATAATAATGAAAGGCTACAAGATAATAACTTTTATCAGAGATTATTCAATGTGAGAGAAAAAAGTGATGGCTGGAAATGATTTTATTTTTTGATTCTGTATAAAGATACAATTCTTAATCTATTTTTACCTGCTGTGACGAACATAGATCTGATGAATCTTGTAATATCCCATAGTCATTCTATTAGTACCCACATCCCCATTTCATAAAGTAATTCCATTTTTTTAGATATTAAGAAGAAAGTCATCACATTGTTTTTATCACGCTTTGTAAAGATAGATAAGACAACTTCCAGAATTACTTCAGAGCTTTTGGAACTTTCACAACTATGAGAATCATGAGATAGGTGTATTCAAAGTGACATGAAGTATTTGGGGGAAATTAACAGCAATATGTCTTTTACTGTTATACTTTTAATCATTAACCAAATTTTTTGTTGTACGTCATATATCACAATAAAAATGTTAAAAAGCTATATGTTTTTCCAATTCAAATATATTGGGGCTGGATTTCTGTTTACTTCTGACCCACAGCTTTCTAAATGTCCATCAATTGATGACTATGAAAAGTGCTGGACTTGGCCTGCTTTATAGGGACAAATGATTTACATATAGAGAACTAGAGTGACATGTTGGCTTACTCTGTTTATCACTTGCTTACACACTAATTATTTGTGGCATTATTTGTGAGATAGATTACTCAGAGCTTCTTTGAAAATGAAGACATGACTTACAAATTGTGACATGATCCTCATTGTCCAGGAAACATGACTATTTATTATTCAGTGTGGTGTAGATTTAAACTCACAGAAGTGTTGAGAAGGATAACTTGCCATTTGCAGGAATTGTTTTATAGTAAAGCACATAGCTTCAAATGAGTATTTTAACCCCTTAGACAGTCACAGTTATATGTTATAGGAACTCATATATAGTAAGTACAGATATCAACATAAATACACTCTTGTCTTCAGACACTTTTGAGTCCAGAATGCAAGAATGAGTGAGTGAATTTCATTCAGTTCTTTCTTTCATATTACATTGGTACAATGCTATTGATTTTACGTCGTTTGCATTTCCCTATCAGAATACTTTAATAATAGTACTATGTGTATTTTAAAAAGTATATGAACAGGTTTACAAGCATTAAATAGTGACATCTCTTATTATTAGTGGCTTTGACCAGAAAACTATTAATTTAACAGTCACACATTCTTGTCATCATGAAAGTATTGTATATTTTGTCATGATTTTAATTTTACAAAAGTATACTTATTTTAACTAATTTTTATTTAGTTTTATTTCTAAAAGTAGTTGAATTGGAGAGTGTTTTTGTCATTTCCATTTCTGCTTGTAGTTTTTTCAGTTAGCAATTTGTATGGATTACCCATCGTTTCCCCAAAAGACAGTGAAGCTTGAATATAAATTAAGACCTAGAGCATTCTCTTTCAAGTGCAGGATCACTGGGTTAATCTGTACATGAAACAGACTAGTTGCAGAATGGAAGATTTGCCATGTGGACAAAGGCTGGCAAAGCCAATATATTTTAGGAGATTTATCATGACACACTTTTCAAAAGTTTCTTCACAGGAGCTCTGGGTGGTTTACACTAATCTAATGACTTTGATTTCCTTTGATATTTAATTGAAACTTAGATATATCTTGTTTCTTTATGTTTTCTGGCAAACAAAAATCTAAAGAAACTGATCCCTTTGGACCACTGCTTTTGGCAATAGATCTGACTAAAAGCATGCATGCTGTTTTATTTCTATGCTTGTTTTATTTTATGTTATTATTGTAAAATGATAGCAGAAATGAAACCAGGACTTTAGCAGTTTCAAGATGAAAGAAATGGTTAGACAGTTTCCAAATAAGATCCTTACTAAAAATGTTGAGCAAGGATGTGGAATATATAACTTTCTCGTGTGAAAATTTCTATTTTTATGTGTGACAATGATAACAAATTTTAGTTCAAAAAATGCACATATGAGATCTTTTACCATATGGTTACTGTTATTAACAGTGATGTGTTGTATTCTTGAAAATTGCTGAAACAGTAGATTTTAAATGTACTTACACATCAGAAATTAAATTTGTGAAGTAATGTTAATTAACCAAACTCAGTCATTTTGCAATGCATATATATTTCAAAATATCATGTTCCATATCATCCATAAATACATTTTTAGTTGTTAATTAAAAGAGAAAGTGCAGATGTTAAAATTGTTATATAAATATTGATATTTAAATAAAATAAGAACCACATAAAGCATTCATAATAATAGGTTATGGTTTATGCAACAAAAACATAAGTCTCTTTTTGAATTAGGTGTTTCATTGATATTGGTACTATTATTTACAGAAGGGCTAACTGTAGATTTTGCACAATATTTGTGCATTTTAATGTTAGTAGGTAAACTAAATATTTAATGATAATTCCAGTAATGATTTATACAATAATAAAACAACCCTGGCTCAGAAATCCATCTAGCACATGAGATACCATTTATTTCTTTTTCTTTTACCATTTCTACCCAAATAATACCTCTCAGGGTAATACACTCAAAAGAGATCACACAGGGATGAAAAAATTTCAAATGTTGTGATTAACAAGGTTTTCAATAATGGCTAGAAAATCAACTCACTTCACAAGGGGAAATTCTGGGCTGAGATCACGCAGAAAAAGTTACCTTTAGATGGTACTTCATGTAATATGTAGTTTGCTGAAATAGTAAAGGCATCTTTCTGCATTGTTTTATATTTTACATGAATTGTTTTCTGAAACCAAGTTATGGTTTTTCCCCATTCTTTTTTCACATCTTTATATTTTAGCTGACCATAGAACATTCTGAAAAATCAGTTTGTTTTTATTTTAATTAGATACTCAAACTCATCTCTTAATTAAAATAATCTCATATTTTTCAATAATAATAAACATATTGCAGTTTTTTTATCTTTTATTTTTGGCAGTAAGGTACAGAAAAACACTGAGAAATTTCCTTATCTACCAGAATACAAAGCCATTATTTTATAGGATTCATAGCACTGATTTCTCTTAAAGGTTAAATAACTACTCAGTATGGTCAGAAATGTAAGTTTAAAAATAAATCTTAATTATATTTCATAATGTTCTTGCA
This sequence comes from Dasyprocta punctata, assembly GCA_004363535.1. NCBI lineage: Eukaryota > Metazoa > Chordata > Mammalia > Rodentia > Dasyproctidae > Dasyprocta > Dasyprocta punctata. The sequence goes on from RJWM01006570.1 coordinate 44,347, forward strand.
ATATTAGAAAATTACTATGTGAAATACTATGCAATTCATCATGAGAATAGTCATGAATTTAAATAGCATTTGCACAGTGAGTATTATAAATTAAAACTTATGATTGCATTATTTACTCATTTTAATGCCTGAATGTAATTATAATATTGTTGTTTAAATGAAGTTATCACATTATTTTATTGTTACATAAAATAGCTATTTTCCAGAAATGGAAATGACTAAAAGCTAAGGTGCAGAGTTTAAAAGATTCTCTCTCCATAGTCCTCAGAAAAGCAAGCTTCCCAGCTAGCCTCAAACTTCCAACCTCCAGAAGAGTGAGATAATATGTATTTATTTTTCTAAAGCATTAGGTGGCGTTCTGTTGCTGCTACTGTAGCAAACTAATAACATCCATTTATATTTTTCTTTAATTAAAGTGATAATATGCTATGAAGTAGTAAAAGAGTAGTAAAAATTAAAATCGAAATTCATGTTTTATTTGGTCTTAAAAGGAATTAGAATGAATCTGTACTATTTCATTAACTTTTCTTATAAGGTAGAAAGTTATGTTCTAACTATATTTTAAGAAACTTTAATCTAAATTAGATTTCAAAAGAATTTGTGAGCTTGTTTCCAATTATAGATACCATGATTTTTTTTCCATAATACTGGAAATTAAACCAAAGGCTTTTCACATACTAAACAAGTACTCTACCACCAAGCTGTACCACCAGTCATTATTTTTATTAATTTTTTTACAAACAGGGTATTTGAGTGGACCAAGCTGGCTTCAAACTCCTATTTCTGTCCCAGCCTCTGAAGGAGGTTAAATAATAGGTGTACATCATAACTTGTGTTTTTTTTGTTTTGTTTCGTTTTTTGTTTTTTTTGGAAGAGGGATTCCTAGGATTCGAACTTAGGACTTCACACTTTATAGGCAGGCTCCGTGCCACTGACCTATATCCCTGGCTCCTACATTACCGCTTGTGACTGATGTGGTACTTTCTCTTTCATTTATCATATCAGTGTAAATGCTTTATTAGGGTGAGTGTATCAGAGCCTTATGAAATCAGAGATTTAAAACAGCAACAAATAGCTTTATAATTCCAGAGATGAGAATTCTGAAATCAAAACGTCCCCTGGATCATTGTCCCTTTGATATTATTGGTAGAATCATTCATTGCTTCTTTCTACAGTCTAATGGTGATTGGTAATTCTGCACTATGGCTTGTACTTGCAAAGTATTAAGTTTTGCCTCTGTCATCATATGGCATTTTATCTGTGCCTTTATCTTAATAGTAGCATCTTACAAGGATATGTGACATACCATATTGAAACTTGCCCTAATGACCTTTCCAAATTCTGAGGAACTACAAAGTAAGACTTAAACATATATCATTCTGGTGATAGAATTCAACATATAGTGATTTAATACAGAGTTTCTCAAACTCAGAACAATTGACATTTTGTTCAGAATCATTGTTTTGGAGGATGTCCTGTGCTTCCTAGGCATTTTAGTGAAATTCCTAGCTTTCATTTGCCACAAGTCAAAATATCCCTCCACTATCTACTGTGATAATGGAAGAAGTCTCCAGATGTTACCCAATATCCTCTGTGAGTTAAAGCTCCTTTCAAATGAGAACCTACTATAGCATATTAAATTTTGGTTTCTTATTTTTATTTTGTTACCTAAAATTTTCACTTGAAATACGATTTCTGTCTAGGCTCTGCTAACATTCAGGTTCCTCTTGCGTATTTTTCTGTCCTTTCAGTTTCAATCTTTACAACTTCTTATTTTTGAAATATCTCTTTATATTGTTATTAATTTAAATATACTGGTCACAGCACTGAAACATTTTTATTATATATTTTTCCATTTCCACATATCTTTTATAATTGTTTTACATATTAAGCAAAACAGTTTTTTAGTATTTTTTCAAAATATGCTATTTGAGAAATACTAACCTAATCAGTTGAGCACTGCAAAACTATTGAAAATCTACAGAATGGATCAATAATATTGGCAGATTTTGAATACAATGTTCCTGATTCTTTAGTTTGTTCTTTTACCTTCTGTCATTGATATTTATGAATATTTATTTATTTATAATAAGAGAAAGAATAAAATATAATCTAAATGTAGAAGCAAAAACAAAACACTAGGCCTGTGGTATACTTCAGTGGCACGGTGCCTGCCTGGCAAGCGTGAAGTTGAGTTCAATTCCTAGGACAAAAAGAACAAAAACAAACAAACAAACAACAAAACTATGAAGACAAAGATAAAGCAGAAATTAAAGACATAGGAAATGAAAAAGAGAGAAAACAAATGCAAACACAAGCTAGTTTTCAGAAAGGACCAATGATCAATAAAACTGATAGAACTATACCAAATATGATCCATGATAAAAAGCAAAACAAGAAGTCATGCAATATCACTATCAAGGAAAAAAGAGAAAACATGACTGTTGACCCTGAAGATATTAGACAAATAATGACATAGCATGACGAACATTAGGATGTGTAATATTTCATAAACATTTTTGAAATAATTTTGAAAGAAATTAACAACTAATTCAAAAATTACAGAAAAATTGTAAAACGTTTTATGGACTGAACATTTAAAATATTTTTAAAACTTTCTTGTAATGGATATTCTAGTCATGGCTTTATTGGTGAATTTCAACAACTCATTAAGAAAAAATATTATATCTTACTAGAGATAGGATACAAGTACGTGGGCCAGGAGTTTGGCTCAGTGGCTAAAGTGCCTGCTTGGCAGATGCCAAGTTGTAAGTTTGATCCCTGTCACAGACAAAAAAAAAAAGTACAGAACACTACTCATTTTTAAAATTGGAATTATTTTTGAATTCAAACTGACAAATTCCTTTCAAAAATATCAAATAACATGACTATACCCTCAATAAACAAAGTTTATATACTAATAATGAGCAAAGTTATCTAATAAAATAGTATAAAATTAAATCCACTAATATATGGAGGATGGTATAGTTGAACTAGAACTCAATATTAGTCTTAAAATATAAATGTAGATGTTAATTCCAGTAAATTGAGTAAAAGCAATTAGGAAAATTTAACAGTTTCATTAAGAAAATTCTTAGGGAAAAAATTGTACAAAACATGAAATTACCAACATATTTTGATTTTTACATATGCATGTATTCCTGCACTTTCCTCTAAGTTTGAAAACTATAGAGCTATTTCCACTATTATTACTTCTATTTAATAATGTGAAGGAAGTTCTAATAAGTGTATTAAATCAAGAAAGAGAAATGAATACCTTACTGATTAGAAAAAAAGAAATTTAGATTTTTCACAAATCACATAAACATAATAGATAATTCTGAGGGACCAAAAAACTACAAAATGAATGAATAAATTTATCAAAAGTACAGGATTATTTGAATACATAAGAAGCAAATGCATTCAGCATTAGTAAGTGAATATAATGCACCACCTCAACCTGATAGTGAAGAAAAAAAAATCTCACAGTCATGTAACTAGATTTATAAAACTCATCTGACACAATTGAAAACCTATTCAAGATTAAAAACCCCCAAGCACACTCAAAATAGTGGGGCATTTTCTCAGTTTTCAACTATAGCGAATATTATACATAATGTTACAAAAAGTCATTCTTTCCTACTAAGACTGACTTTTTACAAGGGAGCAAAAGCAGTAAAATGAATAAAAGTTAGTCTTTTCATTAAATGTATTGGAAGCCGGGCGTGGTGGCGCACGCCTTTAATCCCAGCACTGGGGAGGCTGAGGTAGGTGGAGCGCTGTGAGTTAGAGGCCCGCTTGGGCTACAACGCGAGCGCAAGGCCGGCCTGAGCTACATAGTGCGACCCTGCCTCAAAAAACTAGGGCTGGGAGTTTGGCTCATCGGCTTAAGCGCCTGCCCTGGCAGGCGCGAGGTTGTGAGTTCGATCCCCGGTGCCGAAAAAAAATAAAAAATAAAAATAAATAAATGTATTGGAAGAGATATACAAATGAAAACCATAAATTTAGATGCATGCCTTATACTTTTCACACAAATTAACTCTCAGTGAACCATGAAATTTATTGCCAATTATATTATGATAAAGAAAAAAGAACAGATGATTATCAGTTCAATGATATTTTAGACAAAACAATGAAGACATAATTGATGACAGTACAAAAAGTTAAACTTCATTAAAATCAAACTTCTGCTTTGGAAAAGACACTGTCAAGAGAATCAGAAGGAAAACCACAGACTGGGAGAAAATATTTGTAAGAAATTTCATAAAACACCATTTTCCAAATATTCAAGGAATTTTTATAACTCAACAACAACATATCTAACAACTCAATTTATAAAAGATAGACAAATGTTTTGAACAGAAGTTTAACCAAAAAAGATATATGTATATATATAGGCACATAAAAATATGATTACATAATATGCAATTAGTATATGATAAACAGAAAGAAGGAGGTACAGAGATGCTTTTATTAAAATATCCATAAGGCAGACATTTATGACATTAAATACTGTGAGAATGTGGAACGACATGCTCTTATTCATTGCTAGTGTGAGTGAAAATTGGTACATTAGAAGACAGTTTGGCAGTTTCCTACAAAACCAAAGATAATTTTACTGAATAATTCAACAAGTATATACTTAGTTTAATAGTGGCATAGCTAGAGTTCATAATGCTGGGGAGATCCTTCAATTTGCTGCCCTCCAACATATCTGAATGTGTTACCCTATTTAAATAGAAAATTAAAATGATACATAGAGAAAAACTTAGGTAATTTTTACAGTTTTTTATTTATTAAATAAAATGCAGTAATTTACAGTGTTAAAGTAAAAAATTAAAATGACTTAGAGAGAAAATTAATTTTTACAAAATTACCTTAACTTTTCTCTATATATTATTTTAATTTTATTTATATATAGTCCACATATGTATGGAAATCATTCAATACAATTCATGTATAAGCAGTCATACAGCTGGAGATGCTCCTCCACTGAGATGCACAGTGAAAACTTTATCATAACATCATATATAGTTGAAAAATACCGTAAATTTATTATGCATCATAATAAATTACAATAATAGTTAATTGATCTGAGTAAATAAGGTACTAATAATTGCATTAGTAATAATATTTTAAAATAATTAATTACAAAATCTTAAGAATATTTCACAGTGTTCATTCAGTAAAAAAGGAAATGACACTTTAATGGCACAATAAAATGAAGATATAACTTTCATATTTCAATATACTGGAATCTTTTGAGTTAAAATGTAGCAAATCATCGCTGTGTAATATTGCTTTTAGTCAATGATGCAACCCAAAAGGTGTTGCCAGGGAAGGACTATCCCCCAAATCTCTCCCCACATCATTGATTTTGTATTCGTAAAGCACTTAAAAAGTTTTGTCTACAAAAACTTGTAAGCAGATATCTATAGTGAATGTATTTATTCAATACTAGCAAAAAATTATAAATACACAAGGTATCCTTCAGGAGGTGAGTGAAATATTAAACAATACTACATCAAGACAATGATAAGAAAAACGTGCAGATATAGAATTTATGATAATTAACTTTGCAAAAATATTTTATCCTAATTATTACAGCAAATCAAATAGTAGTGAACAAATTTTTAAATGTTTTGCATACAGAGAAAACCAAGAAATCAAAACTTCATCATACTTAAAGCAAGGATCCATTTACCTATCTCGTTTTAAGTAAATATTCAGTAACACATTTACTAATTGTTTAAATACTTCTTTCTCCACAATTTAATTTTCCCCAAATCTATCATGTTTTGCATCTGCGATGACATTGTTTTTGCAATGTTGAAATTCTGGTAGTGAGGCAGATGGCACCACTTCATGTATTACCAGTTTTAATGTTTAATTAAGTGAAAAGTCAAAGAATTAAAGATGTGATGAAGTTAGATTTTATTTATAAAAGTCAAGTATAACATTTTATGAAAAAAACTATGTTTAAAATAGCCAACAGTGTTTAGATTATGAAGGTTTCATATTAACAGATTTTGTAATTTCCTTGTCTAAAACTAAAATCTACATGCTAATTCCAGTTATAAATTAGAACTTTAAAAGTGTGTACTGATCTGAAGAAAGATGTTACAGAAATATATTTGCCTATATTTTTATCTAAATATTGACCAGTATTTATCAATAATACACATGAAATAAAATGAGCATATAACAACTATTCTGTACTTAAAGCAAAAATGTTCTTCAGTGATTGTTTACTTAAGGGATATTTACTTTTAACTGTTTTTGAAAGGATTAAATATAGAATATGAAAGAATCTTAAAATTAACTTAGGAGAGAATGAATAAAAGCAAAAGCAATAGTTCAAAGATAAAAAGTAGAATTTACCATAGTAACCTTTGAAGTTGAAGTTAATGTGGCTACACTGCTATTTTTAAAACAGGAATATGAAGAATGGGCAACAGCATAAAAATAAATATGTGATTACACATCAACATAATCTCACCTTTCTCAAGACATATTTAATTTTTGCCAGTGACTCCTCAAACAAAGGGCTAATGCCTTGAATATGCAAAGAACTCAAAAAAATTGGGTTCACCAAATTTAAAGACCCAATTAAAAAATGGACATCTGAAATGAAGACATTCTTGAAGGAAGAAATACAAATGGCCAATGAACACAAGAAAAAAATGTTCACCAACTCTAGCCATTCAGGGCATGCAAATTAAAACAACACTGAAATTCTTTCTCACTCCAGAAAAAATGATTACCATCAAGAAATCCACTAAGCGCACCGTGGGTCTAGGTTGCTTAAGAGCCTGTGTAGCCCAGTGTGACTGGAAGATGGAGCAAGAAGGTTGGTGTGCGGTGATAGCCCTGACCTCCAGCCCCTCCTCTGCAGATGTCCAGCCATTCCTGAGACCAGCAGCCTCCTCCCTCACCGCCCTGAGCGCATCAGAACACCCCAGTGACCTGGGTTCACCAGGGAAATATTTGCCGAGGCCCAGGGCGTCAGGCTTAAGGACTCTGGCTTCCAGAATCTGGGACGTCCTGGGGGAATCCCTGGCCCCATTCCAGGCATGAAAATCCCTGCGAGCTGAGGAGCAGCTGTGTTCACTGGTGATTGGACATAGACACCTGGGATCACCTGTGTACAGCAAGTTTTCTGTGTTGATCCAGGTGAGACCAAAGCCATTGCCTTTGAAGTTGTTAAACTCTGATTGTGTACAAAAAGACACTTACACTATGAAAGAGGTCTTGTTCTATCCTGGCCAATATATTATGATTAAAAGATATGATGAGAAACAACAGCATATTGTATATTGCTCAAATGATCTTCTAGGAGATTTGTTTGGAGTACCAAGCTTCTCTGTAAAAGAACACAGGAAAATATACACAGTGATCTATAGAAATTTGGAAGTAGTCAGTCAGCAGGAACTATCAGACTTTGGCATGTCTGTGAGTGAGCCAGGTGTCATCTTGAAGGTGGGAGTGAACAAAAGGATTCTGGGCAAGAGCTGCAAGAAGATAACTCTTCATCATCAGATTTGGTTTCTAGGCCATCTACCTCATCTAGAAGGAGAGCAACTAGTGAAACAGAAGAAAATTCAGATGAATTGTCTGGTGAATGACAAAGAGAATCCCATATATCAGATAGTATTTCTCTTTCTTTTGATGAAAGCCTGGCTCTGTGTGCAATAAGGGAGATATATTGTGAAAGAAGGAATAGCAGTGAATCTATGGAGACTACATCAAATCTGGACCTGGATGATGGTGTAAGTGGTTGGGATTTAGTTTCAGATCAATTCAGTGTAGAATTCGAAGCTGAATCTCTTGATTCAGAATATAATAGTCTTAGTGAAGAAGGACAAGAACTCTCAGATGAAGACGATGAGGTATATCGAGTTACCATGTTTGAGACGGGAAAGTGATACAGATTCACTTGAAGAAGATCCCGAAATTTCCCTTGCTGACTACTAGAAGTGTATTTCATGCAATGAAATGAATACTCCCCTTCCATCACATTGCAACAGATGTTGGGACCTCCATGAGAACTGGCTTCCAGAAGATAAAGGGAAGGATTAAAGGGAAATCAATGAAAAAGCCAATTTAAAAAACTCAACATAGGAAAATGAGAGTTTGGTTGTGCCTGATGGAAAAAAAAAAAAAAAAAAAGCTTTGGCAAATGATTCCAAAGTGTCATGTGTTGATGAAAATAATGATAAAGTCACACAAGCCTGCCAGTCAGAAGAAAGTGAGGACTATTCTCAGTCATCAACTTCTGGTAGCATTATTAATAGCAGCCAAGAAGATGTTAAAGAGTTTGGGAAGGAAGAAACACAAGACAAAGAAGAAAGTGTGGAATCTAGGTTTCCCCTGAATGCCATTGAACCTTGTGTGATTTGCCAAGGTCGACCTAAAAATGGTTGCATTGTTCATGGCAAAACAGGGCATCTTATGTCATGTTTCATACGTGCAGAGAAGCTAAAGAAAGAAATCATCCCTGCCCAGTATGCAGACAACCCATTCAAATGATTGTGCTAACTTATTTCAACTAGCTAACATCCATAAAAGTATATATTTTAATTATATAAGCCTAGAACACAGATTTTATAAACATCAAAGCAAGAAATATAAGGACATGTAAATACAACTTATTTAGTGCATTTTCTATAAGGGGAGGAAAAGTATATGGAAAGATTTGATATTTAAAATGTAGATACTCTGAAACATCAATCCTTAGTTTCACTCCTCTTTCAGAAGTTCTCATTTATATTTGGTGCTTTGTTATGTAGGTAAAAATATGCCACTTATAATAATTAGTAAGAATCTTCAGCAAAATAGTGAAAACAACCAGAATTGTTAATAATAACTGAGATTATAAATGACAATGTAAGTACAAAATATTATTCAACATTCAGCTTTGCAAATTGGGTCTCATTTTACATGTTTATGATTACTAATGCAGTCTTTTTTTTTTTTTTTTGGTAACGGGGATTGAACTCATGACCTCACACTTGACAAGCAGACACTTTTGCTACTGAACTAAATCCCCAGTTCCTAATGTAATCTTGATCATTTGAATTTTTAGGTTTAGTGTATGTATATTATTTATTAATTTATAAATAAACAATTTATTGAACATTTTTTTAAAAAGGAAATCAACCATTATCAAATGCTGGTGATGCTATAGGGAGAGAAACCATTGTCCACTGTAGAAGGGACTGTAAATTGATACAACTATTATAGAACTCAATATGGCATGTCTTGGTTATTTTTCTCTGGTTGCTGGGACAAAATAACTGATGCCCAAAATGAAGGAGGGACAGGTTTATTTAGCTTATTGTTTGTGGAGGTCTCAGTGCATACTCAGCTGGCTCCAAGGCAGGGTGGGATGGCTAAGGGGCAGCTGTTCATGGCCTCTGAAAGCAGCATGAGTGTAAAAGGCAAAAGGGAAAAGCAATCCTCCTTACCTCCCTTATATTGTATGTTGGCTACCATTCCTGTACAGGTGCAGCACTCACATTGCCAATTTCAGTGCTAGACACCTAACCAATAGTAAATGCTAAATTCAGCCACCTCCATGACTGCATGAATCTTTGGAGGGAGATTTAAACCCAAACCATAAGAAGGAGATTCTTTAAAAAAAAAAAAAAGAAAAGAAAAGAAAAATAGAAATTTCATCGGATCTAGCTATTCCCCTTGTTGGTGTCTTCCCCAAAGTGTTAAAAACATTAAATCACAACGATGTATGTACACTCATGTTTACAGCAGAGCAATTCATAATAGCTATATCTTTAAAACAGTCTTTATGTCTATCAACAGATGAATGGATAAAGAAAATATGATATTCATACGTGACAAAGCACTATTCTGCAATAAAGAACTATACACTTAACCCATTTGTGGGAAAATGTATGCTAATTGATGTAAGTGAGGCAGCAAGCTTAAATATTTCATGGTTTCTCTAAAGTATATAATATGTAATATATATTATATTATTATATTATATATATTATATTATACATATACCACAGATAATAAGAAAAAAGAGCGAAAGAAATGTGTAATTCAGGGAGAACAATGTATCTAAAATTGTCTCTTGACTTAGCACAATTCTATTGCATGCTTTATATATTACTTGGTCTATTAGTTTGGCTTTCAATCTATATATTTGATAATTAAATTTATAAGGTCTTATAAGCCAAAAAAGGAATCTGATGCAATATACAATGGATATTGAATAAAGTAATATTAATACACAGTTGCATATAGATAAATGGCATTATTGACATTAACACATGAAACAAATCATAATATAAATTTTAAAATAATTTCATATATTCCCATGCAGGCACATTTGGGAAAGAAGTGAACACTTATGTAAACAGATGAACTTGAGACTGATTGACAAATGACCAATTGTAATAGAGAGACAAAGGATGAACAACATGTGCACTAGTTAATGAATGAATGAAGTTGTGTCTAATATGAATCGTCATCATTCAGTGCACTGTGTGTTGTAATGATGCACTATAAGGTTACATGAACAAGAAGTGCTCATTTAAGCAGAGCTGTTAATTGTGGACATGAGAGATTGTGGGCAATGTTTCTACAGGAAGTGGAGTCACAAGAAATTCAGGTCAAAATTTGGGCTTTGAAGAGTTATGATATTTCACATGAAAATATGACATAACTGTATTTAAATAAATTTAGATTTTTGCACATGAATAAATGTTGATATTGTACATGAATAAATATAGAACATTGTACATCAAAAACATTTAAATATCTCCTCTGTCCAGATGATATAATGGATATTGAGAAAAATATTCAAATAAAATCCATTCTCCTGAGAAATCTTCACTCAAGTTTGGATGTAAGATACAACACAGATTTTTAAGAAGACCATCCAGTACTATGACAGATATTTGCATGTGTATGTTTCAGAAATCCAGCAGAGGAGATTGTTTTCTTACTAGTGAGGAGTCAAGATAAGCAAATGGAGGTGATTTTGTGGTAGCAGTAGGTGTCGAATGAGAATTGGAAAAATATATTCTAGGTAGAAAGGAGAACATCATAAAGATATGAAATGGGAATGTAATTTCTTAAGTAATTTTCTGCATTGCTTGAATGGGAAGACAGAACACAAAAGATATGTTCTTTTATAGCACTAATCTTTACACTGAAAGTGACAAGAACAGATGAAAATAACAACTGTGAAAAACTGAGAAATTACTCTAAGGTCAGAAACTAGCGATTTTATGTTGCATAAAACAAGTTAGCTATAAAATGATATATACTACATGATTTCACTTATACATAGTATCAAATATAGTCAAAATTCCCAAAACACAAAGTAGAATGATGCTCACCAAGAACTGGGGAGAGGATGAAATGAAAAGTTATTCCATGGGTGTAAATTCTTGGTTAGGCAGGGTAATTCCCGGAGATCTGTGGTATAACGTTGTGCCTATAGTTAACTGGAAGTTTTAAAATTTAAGACAGCAGATCTCATCTTATGTTTTCTTATCAAAAGAAAGAAAAACAAAAAAAGAAAAGAAAAAATGGAGCGTGTCATGAAACAAATTTCTCTATAATGATTTTTACCAAATTTTAAAACTGTGAAGAAGAGCAAAATAAAAGGTGAAACGTAAAACCTCTAACAGCAGAACAGCTCTCCCTGCACTCTCTCACATCAGAAGCATCAAAGACATAGTGGCTCCAACTGAAAATACAAGGAAATCAGAACTGATACAAGATAAGCTGGGTTTTACTCTTTTTAAACTGAAAAGACCAGACCCCCAGCCTTTCTGCATAACAGGACAAAAAAGAATGATCTCTGGTGGAAGATATCATTTGAAGCAATTATGATTCTTTCAGGATCGTTATAAAAATCATGACACAGCAAAAATCCAACAGTACATGACCAAAGACAAAGGAAAGTTAAATACTGAAGAAAGCAAATAGATAATCCAGACACAGGAACTATCGGAGAGAGATTTAAGAAATATCTAGGGTTTATATATGAAATAAAATACAAGGAAAACTAATGACAATAGAGCAATTCAAGAGATAATTGCAACAGATGAAAACAACTAAACTGACATTTTAGGACTACACAATAAAATCAAGTACTTTTCAATGATTTTAACAGTGAAATACAGGATCGATAAATATACAAATATGAGCGTAAGTATGGAGAAGAAAAAAAAAAGAAAAAGAACAATGGAGTATCAAATCTATAGTTAGAGAAGACAGGACCTCTAATTATGTGGAAAATATTTGTGTTCTAATGATGTTATTCATTTCATGTATATAACTATATGTAACATTATTGATCAACACATTTAATATTTCTTCACTGTATGTTTTTTCTTCTTTGTATGCTTTTGTTTTTAATTTAGACATAAAGTTATACGTATTTATCAGATAGAATACAACACTTCAATACATGTATACTTTGGATAATGTTTAAATCAAGGTTAAAACATCTCCTCAATATTCATTCTTTTCTGGTCAGAAGACTTAAAATCCTTCATTTTAGGCTTCCAAAAATATACAGTACATTATCTGTATTGACTGACATCCTAAAGGAAGTGAACAGCAGACTTTATTTATACTATTTAAATAGAGCTTATCAATCTTTAACCAAGCTGTTCCTATGTCTCATTGTGTGACCCTTCCAGCCTGTGGGCATCACTATTCTTCTCCCAATTTCTATAGCATCAACTTTTTAAGATTCCATTTATGAGTTCATGTGATATTTGTCTTTCTGTTCCTCCTGAGTAATTTCACCCAACCTCAGTTCTTTCCCTGTTAAGGAACATGACAGGATTCTATTCCCACAATTTTTTATTCCTTTACTCTTGAATGAGCACTTAAATTGTTTCAATTTCTTGGCTATTGTGAGCACTGCTGCAATGAACATGTAAGTAGAATGGTTTTATTTTTCTTTGACCTACTGACGGCATTTTCTTTGAATGTATACCTAGACGTGGGACTGCTGAATCACAGAAATACTTATTTTTTTAAGTATTTATACTGTCTGCCACAATGCATTTAATAATTTACATTCCCACTAACAATATAAATCCATAACAGTACTTACTGTTAATAAATTTTAAAATTTTACTAGTGCCTTCTATTTTTAGATAATAGTGCAGTTTGTTTAGGGAAGTTGGCATATGCATTTCGTATTATGTAAGCAGTTTCAACCCTTTGTTCGCTTCTCCATTTGCCTTCTCATTCTACTTGTCCCTTTTCCCATCTACAGATGTCTACCACTTGGTTTGCCATTGTGTTCCTTATTCTAGTTGTTTATATATTAATGTCTGTATTTTTAAGTTTCTCCAATTTGAGAAATCATGTGATCTTTAGCTTTCTGAGATAGATAGCTTAACATGATAATTTCTAGTTCTGTTTTCCTGAAAACGGAATGATTTCATTCTTTACAAGTGAATATTATTCTATTATGTGTACCTGCCATGTTTTCTTTGTCTGTTCATCTCTTGACAGGTATCTGAACTGTTTCCACAGCTTAACTATTGTGAATTATGTTGTTCTATGAATTGCTGTGCAGGTATCATTAAAGTATACAGTCTTTACTTTTTAGGGGATATGCTCAATAATGATAGATGCATCCAATAGAATTTCTACTCTTAATAATTTTAGGAATTTCTATGCTGATTTCCATAATAGTTGTATCGATTTATATTGCCACTAATAATGCATGAGTTCTTTTATCTTGCAGTCTCCAAATTTTTTTGTTTTTTGTTTTACTGTTGATAATGATTCTGACTAGAGTGAGATAGACTCTTGATGTGGTTGTGTTCTGATAAAAAATGAACATTTTTCATCTATGATGGTCATTTGAAATTCTTTTGAGAATTATCTGCTTTGTTCCTTTTTGTCATCTTGCATTAGGTAAACATTTTATTGGGATTAATTTTCATACATTTTATACATTATAGATATTAGTTCTCTATCAAAAAGTAACTACAAAATATACTCTCCTATTTAGTGTGCATACCCCTACTTCCTAATTTTATTCTTTGTCATGCAAAAGTTTTTAATGATAAGGCCCCTGTTGTTGATTCTTTATATTATTTGCTGTGTTTTTACAGTTATATTTATCAAATTTTTACTTATACCCATGATTTCAAGTGTTTGTCCCTATTTTGTGTTTTAGCAGTGTCAGCGTTTCTAGTTTTATGTGTAGGTTTTTGATCCATTCTGTTTTTTTTCTTTTAACATGGGATGAGAGATAGGGATCTTTTGTCAATTTTCAATAGGTAGATTTCAGTTTTATCAACACCATTTGTTTAAGAGACCAAGATTTATTTTCTTCAACATGTCTTTCACCTCCTGTGTCAAAAAATAGTTGAATATAAGTGATTAAATTTGTTGCTGTGTCTTCTATCATTTAACATTGACCTACAGTTTTGTTTTTGTGGTAGTATGATTTTTATTTGTGTTTGTTTGTTTGTTTTGATTTGTTTGTACTATGGCTTACCATATATCTAAATAAAATCTCATTTCGTGTTACTTCCAACACTGCAAATTTTGATTCCTTTTACTATTCTGAGTTTTACCTGATTCCAAACAAAATTCAGTATTACTATTTCTACTTCTGTGAAGAATATTTTTGGTACATTAATAGGAATTGCATTGAATCTACATATTAGTTCTGGTAATACGGCTATTTTAGCAATATTATTACTGCTAATCAGGGGATTAATTATTGATGTACAGAGTGTAAATGATTTTTGCATATTGATTTTTGTATCCTGACATGTTAGTTAATTTGTTTAATAGATCTTGAAAGTTTCTAGTAGAGTTTTTAGACCTTCTTTAAAAATAATCTTATAAACTTCAAGTTAGGATAATTTGACTTCTTTCTGTCTAATTTATATTCATTTTATTTTTTTCTCTTTCCTGATTACTCTGGATAAAATTTTGAGAATTATTTTTGGTAGGAATATTCATATTGGGCATTCTTTTTGCATATCAAATTTAATTTTTCTTTTCATTTTTTTCTTCTTTCTCTTTCTTCCTTCCTTCCTTCCTTTCTTTTGTTCTTTCTTCTTTTGGTATTTTTAGACAGGATTATACTATGTATTCCAGACTGGCCTTGAACTAGCAGAAATTGTCTTGCCTCAGCCTTCTGAGTGGTAGGATTAAAGATGTGTGCCTTCAGACCCAGCTTCATAACAGATTTTAGGGCATTCATTCAGTTTATGCTCACTCAGTGTGATGTTCACTGTGCATTTTTCATATGTGGCTTTTTGTCATTTTGAGGTAGGTTACTTGCATACCTATTTTCAATAGTGTTTTTATCATGAAAGGGTTAAATTTGTCAGTCTTTTTCAGTGTATATTGAGATGATCATGTGGGTTTTATATCTCATTCTATTTTTGTAATAAATTGCATTTAATAACTTTTATGTGCTGAACCACTCTTGTAGTGGAATAAAATGAATATATTCAGGGTGTATGATACTTTTAATACAGTTTTTGTCTGTTAGTGAGGATTCATTAAAGATTTTTGCATACTTTTTAACTAAGGATACTAGACTAATTTTTGTCATCATCGAGTTTTTTTATGGTTTGGAGTAAGGTTCATACTAGCTTCATATAATAATTTGAAAGAATCTTCAATTTCTATTTCATGGAAAACCGATTAGTACTATTGTTAGTTCTTCTCTAATGTTCTGGTATAATTCAGCTGTAAATTCACATGGTCTGGACTTTTTCTAGTGGGTAGGATTTTAACTACTATGTCAATATCCATTGTTATTGATTTATTTAGAAGTTTTTGTCTCCTTGCCTCAGTGTAGGAAAGTCACATGTGTCTAAAAATTATTCATTTCCCGATTCTCCAATAGGTTGCCATATACATTTTGAAAACAATTTATGTTGATCCCTGTATTTCAGTAATGTCTTTTGTAATTATGCATATTTATTTTTAACAATTAACCCGAATTTTTATTAAGATTCACTAAGTGCTTATCAATATTGTCTATCTTTTTAAAAAAAACAATTCTGATTCATTGATTATCTGTATACTTGTTTAGTTTCAATTTCAGTACTCTCTTCTATAGTCTATATTATTTCTTTAGATTTGGTTTGTTCTCACTTTTGTAGGACCTGAAGATACATCTTTTAGTCACTTATTTGGAATCATTATATTCTTCTAATATAGGCACTCTTGGCTATATACTTTGCTTTTAGAACTGCTTTTATTGTGTTCCACATGTTCTTATTTGTAATGTTTTCAATATCAGTTGCTTTAAGGAATTTTAAAATTTGTCTCTGATTTCTTCAGCGTACCATCATTGTTTTTATTTATGTTATTCTATGTGCATGTATTTAAGCAATGTCTGTGTAATGTCTGCTGTAGAGTTCATTCCATTGTCATCTAATAGGATTCATAATATCAGTTCAATGATTTTATCTATTGGCACTTTCTTTATGTGCTAAATGAAAATCTATTTTGGGCGAAGTTTTCATGGATGACTAAAATTGTACTCTGGTGATACTCCTTGAACTTAATGTCAGTTAAATCATCTCAATCTTAATATTGGTTAATTTTGATGTTTATTTGTTAATTTTTGTTCAAGTCATTCTATTTATTTGCGATGGTGTGGCATTGAAGTTCCATACTATTGTTTTTAGCATCTATATGACCTTTTATATTGTATAGCATTAATTTTATGAGATTGTATCTTCCAATATGTATTTATGATTATTATCTGTTATTGGTAAATCATTCCCTTTACCAATACATATTACCCTTTCTTGTTTCTTCTGACCTGTTTTCATTTGAAGTCTACCTTTACAGATATGTGTCTAATTACTTCTGTTCATTTTTGACTTCTAATTGCTAGGAATATCATTTTCATGCTCTCTTTTCAGTATGTGTATGTCTTTTCTAGATGAGGTGTGTTTCTTGACAGTAGCAAATAGGTGGGTCTTGCTTTTTGCTTTTGTTTTGTTTTATTTTGTTTTTATCCAGTCTACCAATCTCCCTTTTAACTCCTTTTAAGGTAATTTACATTAAACATTATTATTTAACACTGTGTACTAATTTTTTCATTCTATTTGTTTTCTATTGTTTGATTTCTTTCAGTTGTTATCCATTTATCTTCTTTCCAGTGAGTTTTACTGTTTTCAACTTTTTTCAGAACTTTTGCCTTCTTTGTCTATCTATGTCTAGGATTCTCAATTATTTTCTGCAATGTTGGCTTACTGGATATGAACTTCACTAGCATATACTACAACTTCTCTAGTGAAATCTTTGTCTTTGGTTTGATTTTAAGGATAACCTTTCAGGATATAGAAATACGGATCGGCAATTATTTTCTTCCAGGGCTAAAAATGCTCTTAGCAATCCTTCCTGGTCTTTAGAATTTCTGTTAAGTAATCTGTTGTTATCCTGATGAGTGTGCCTCTCTAATACATTGTTTTTCTCTCTAATAGTTTCTAATAGTTTTTTTTTTCTTCATATTAACTTTCTTGCACTTTGACCATGATGTGTCATGAGGTTATCATTTCTTGGTAGTGTGTATTTTGAATCCTAAATATCTCTTTCTATAAGAATCCACTTCATTCCCTGGTTTGGAATAATTTTTTGCTACTATTTAGCTGAAAAGATGCTTAAGTCTTTAGATTCTCTTTCAATGTTTCAAGTCTAATAAACCTTAAATCATTTCTTTTACATTTATTCAGAAATCTTTATTACCCTGATGTTTATTCTTTTTTCTTTGACCCTGACTGAATGTTCTTGCACTTGCAGTTTATCTTCTACTCATTCTATTCTGACTATTCTATTGTGTTGCCTAGATTTTCAATTGAATTTTTATTTTATTTACTGATGTTTTCATTTCCAGAATTTCCAGATTTTTTTCAGAATTTCTGTATCTTTATTGAAGTGGTCATTCATATCCAGCATTGCCTTTCTTAAGGTAATGAACTATTTATTCGTATTTTTTTCATGCTCATTATCATTACAGTTACTAACTCATTTAGTTGTTTATTTGTTTCTTGTTTGATCTCACTGATCATCTTATATATAAATTTTTAAATTCCTTGTCAGAAATTTCATCTACTTCGTATGCATGCATTCAACGTGCAGGAAGTTATTCATTTTAGGGCATCTTTTTGCATTGTTTCCTCATTCAATTGTGTTTCTGCATTGAGACTTAGAGTACAGTAGGTAAAATTAAACTGCATCTTCCACTGTTCTGTGTTATTTCTTTCGCATCTTTCTCTTTGCTATATACCTGTGGATGTGTGACCATGTGAGTGTTCCTCTCAGTTTGCTCAGGGTACACAGTTCAATTTCTAGAACACACTTGTATTAATTTATTAGCTCTTGAAATCCCAAAGAGTTCTCTGGAATTGAAAATTTTGCCTTCCAGTGTTTCAACAATTATCCCTTTTGTATTCCCACTCTTGCAGGTGATGACACAATAAAGGTTGTGGTTGACCCATATAGGCCTCCAGAGTAGAAGAGATGGACTCTGGGAAATTGTAACAATTTAAAATTTTTTTTAAATTATAATTATCTTAAGTGAAGTTGTGTCTCACTGTATTTTTGTTGCATTTTGCGGGTGATAGTAATCTTGAAAATTTTCATATACCTGCTCACACTTATAAAATAAGTGTGTCTTTTATCAACTTAATTCAACAGAGCAGTGGAAATCCTAAACTGAGAAAGGTAGCCAGAGATGAAATAAAACACACCCTAATAGTAAAAGAGGAAAGCAATTTTCATTTCTCAAAAATGACACAGAACTCAGACTTTACCAAAATATTATCAGAGCTCAAAAAAATCAACAATGTTTTAAGATATAAAATCAGCATACAAAAATCAGCAGTATTACTGTATATCACTAGTAAATTATCTGAAAAATAAATCCCTTTTTCAATAACTAAAAATAATCCCTGAAATCAAATTTAACCAAAGAAGTGAAAGATCTCAACACTGAAAAGCATAAGATGTCAGTGAAAGAAACTGAAGAAAACACAAAAAAATGAGAAGACATTTATGTTCAGAATTGATATTGATAAAATGTCTATAATATTCAAACTGTACTATAGATCTAATGTGATATCTAGCAAGTTAAAAATGACATTTTCACAGAACTAGCAAAAACAGTCCAAAAATTCATATACAATGACAAATACAATAAAAAGCAAAATAAATCTTGAGAGAAAAAAAAGAAGGAAGCCTTATAGTACCTACCATAAAGTACAAAGTTGTAGCAATGAAAATAACATAGTATTAGAATAAAAAAGACATAGATTAATGCATCAGATGGAAAAGAAGTAAAACATACAAAATTTTTTTTTAACAAAGGAGTTGAAAACATATATTGGGAAAAGAGCAATCTCTTCAGCAAATGGTGCTAGAAAATTTGGATATCCATATGCTGAAGAACTAGTCTACTCTTATGTTCAAAAATCAGCAAAAATGAATTAAAGTCTTAAAAGTAATCCTTGAAATTATGAAAATACAAGAAAAAGTATGATAAATGCTAGGGGACAAATGCTCATCCATGTGAACACAGAAGCAAAAGAAATAAAAGTAAAAATACCACAAACAGGATCACATCAAGCTAAAATTCTTCTGCACCACAAAGAAGGAATCAATAGAATAAATAAACAACCTAGAAAATGAGAACAAATATTTGCAACCTTTGCATCAATAAGAGATTAATATGAAAAAAAAACCTAACTAAACTGTATACTAATCCAGTTTAAAAGTAAGTAATAGGCCTAAATAGACATTTCTCAAAAGAAATTTTATGCTTTATGAATTGTTTAGTTTGCAAAAATTTATTAAGTGAATACGTCTGTGTTCACTTTTCATTATGCATAGTATAATTCTACAAAATACACCAAAATAGTAAAAAATAAATTTATTTCCCATACTACTGTATGTAGTTAACAGTAATTAAATTAACAGAATTTTCAAAAATCATTTTTGTTAGGGTAAATTCATTAATAGTTTTATGATTTAATAGGAGGAAGGGTATATGTTATGATCAATTTAATGATTTGATAATCTATTAAACCTTTGCTGATGCAATGGTGTAGAGGCAGAAATGAGAAAAATATAGATTACAAGAAGATAAATTTACTTTTTCTGTACATATTTGAAAATATTCTTGTTCAAAAATGACTAAGAAATAGTCATTTTTTAAAGCTTTGTAGTTACGTATTAAAAATTTTCACTTGTAGTGCATATCTACTTGGTACGGTATTTCATTACGAAGTTATTAGCTGATGTTATATAAAGCAAAACTTTAAGTTTTTTTTAATGTATGGAAAATGTGAATATTAAAATCTTCCACTGTCACTATGGATTTTTCAGGAAATGGTTTCAGCCTGTAGTGCTGAGAGGAAGGAGGTGACAAGATCATTCTGTCAGCATTATCTACTATACAGGGAGGAAAATGACTTCTAAGAATGACAAAGTGAAGCATTTGAAATGTGATAAGTCACTTTATAATGTGTCTTCATGACTGACTGTGTCTAGTATTTTATGTCATTTTCTGACATAGCTGAAAGTATTATTGCTGGAAAATGCTAATAATTCAGTTCAGTTGAGATTTTTTTTCAAACTTATACTACAAACACTTGGTTCAAACACGCACACAAATATATCATGAGGAGGTTAGGGGTTATTTTGTGTCTCATTTAAGAAAAGGAAAGGTGGTAAATTGATTTAACTCATTATATTCAAGAATACAAAATGAAATCAAGTGAAATTTATTTTACAAAAAATAGACAAATTATTGGCTTTTTAGAACATGTTATTTATTTTAGGGATTTTTTTAATTTCATAAAATAGTTTTTAATTTTGTTTTAAAGAAAATAAAACAAAACAAACAAAACAGAACAAAGCAGATCAGAATATAACAATTCAAGTAGCACAGGATTTCAAAACAAGACAACAGGAAATCAACAGTGGCTACCATAATCTCTTGTTTTCTTTGAAATAATTGCCCATACCTTCACACACAATAAATTAAAGCAAAATAAAACAATGTAAAATGAATCAAAGCAAATGAATGAGGGCCTTATGGGCCTTCAAAAGCAGATGATAGAAAATCAATAAAGTTTCTTATTTTCTTCAAAATAGTTGTCCACACCTTCGCACATATTGAAATCAAATACTAAAAGACAGACTAAAAGCAATCAAAACAAATAATAAAAGTATTACTGGGCTTCAAAATAAGATGATAGGAAATCAACAATGGCTACCATAATGTCTCATTTTCTTCAATGTAGCTGTTCCTACCATCACATATAATAAAATCAATTCTTGTAAGCTCTTTTGAAGAAGTTCTAGGCATATATAAACCTATAGATGTACATCTATCCCTTTTGTATTAGAGGTAAAAATGAAACAAACCAAAAGAAAACAAGAAACAAGAGTCAAATAAATAACAATAACAAAGAGCCCCCAAAACAAAAAAACAATACAGACTTTCAAAACAAGTTGGTAGGAACATAGAAAATATTTTAGGAATCTTTAACAAACTGATCATGAATTTGGAGTTATGGTATATGAATAAATCTTCACTGATGAATTGGATTTCTTAAAATACATATATTTATATAAGGAGTATTATTCTATATACCTGTAATTCCAAATACTGTACTCAGGAGTTTGTGGCAGAAAGATCGAAAGTTCGAGGCCATTCTGGACAACTCAGTGAGATTCCATCATAAATCAAATACAAATAAGTAAATAGATAGGGCAGAGAATGTAGGTCATTTTTAAGGTGCCCCTGATTTTAATTCTTGGTACTGCAAAAAACATAAACTACTTTTTTAAATGTATACACATTGCCAATAAATCACACTACATTTGGTTCCATTATATGCGTTCTAAACTTGAAGATGAGTATATAGTTCTATTTTGGCCTGTATGAACTGTATTTCTTCAATTTTGATTGCCTTAATGTTCTTTTTTTAATTTCTAAAATGCAAGTTCTGAGTCATCATTTACATTGGAGTCTTATAAGAAAGTTGGGCATTGCATCCTAAAATTAGGAAACAAAGGATAACAGTGTCTAAAACACATGTCTGTTTTGTGGTCAGTTCTGTGTCATATATAAAAGTTGATCCCTCATTTTTTAAATATAACTCCTCAAAATGTTTTTAAAATTATTTGGAGTATCACTGTGTTCTTTTTTTGCCACAACTGGTTCCTACAAGAAGAGAATACCAACAACTGACCCTGTTTGAATTGATGGACTCTACTTTCAAGGTCACACATGTTAGGCTAAATATTTCCCTCAAATGTTTAATGTTTAATCTCCTCTTAGAAGAGATCAGTCCCCTGCAGGTAATTATATACTATGTGATTTTCTGAGATTCATTTAGGTGGAAGTAACAGAAATATGATGAAAAATGGCTTGAAGTTCAAGGAAATGTATTGTTTGTTTAATCAATTTTCTGGATGTGTATGATTCTAAGACTAGAAGACTCACTCCAAATAGAACAGAAGGTATGCCCATCACCACACATCACCCCTTTCAGTTGCTTTGCATCACAACCTTGAGGCTCAGTTTTAAGATGACTGTCAAAGTTTCAGGCAATACATTACATGATTCCAAGACAGACAGTATATGATGCAAAATGGAAAACAATAGGAAAAAATGTGTTCTCATGACACTCTTTTAAAAAAGTTAGAAAACTTACCTTTTCCCAGAATCTCTTCAACAGGAAGCCCCTAGTTTCACTTTTACCATCAATTAATTCATATGCTTGAGAATCACAGACAGCTGATTTAAAGCAATAATAAGAAATCACTAAAGCTGGAGATTGTGACCCTAACGAAACAGTTTCTTTTAGCAAGAATATAGAACAGGCTGTCACAAACTGGGTGTCAGTTCTACCACAATATAAGTTACACAATCAAATCAATTCATATTTTAGAGAGTTTAAATGCAAGGAGAAGCAGCACAGAATAAGGAGCAATTTGGATCTATAAAATGTAGAAATAATGCCAGATGAGGCAAAGAAGACTTACAAGTGTCACAGGTTAGTAGATCAAAAAGAAATAGATGTCTACAATAAAATTACTGGCTCACTATATTTTTTCTAGGTCATTAGACTTTCTTATGGGTCACTGGAGGTACTTTTATGTTCTGAGTGGCAATAAATGATTTTCCAGTGTTCTTTGATATCTTGCCCTTTTGACACAGTGTTGGTTTTCTCTTTCCAGACGTCTGTGTTCTCTTAAGATATTACCACCACCTGTGTGACATGAAAATAACTGTGACTCTTGAAAACTTAAAGCATTAATGTAAAAATGTGATGTGTTTTAAGTCTATATATCTAACACAAATCATTCATCTACTGAATATTTGCTGGATGATTAGTACATCCCTAACATTCTTCTTGATTTCATGACATTCAAATCAGACATCTGTGTACATAGATGTCCCTTCTGTTGCAGGATAAACAAAAATAATCATATGACAAAGTAACAACTCTTCTAGTAAGTGTAATATTGGTAATAGTAAAATGATAAAAGTTTTGCTCTGAAAAATATTCTAAGTAGTTTTTTTGTTTATTGTTACTTTCAATTATCATTGCTATAGGTATTTTGTGTCTTGTTTTACAGATGAGAAAATGAGGCACTGATGAAATCTATAAAACAAACCAAGGTAAAATTACTGTATATGTCTTTCACTCAATTCTAGAATAACACTCCATGCATGACTGTGTGGTGAAAGAAAAAATGATATGATAAAGAATTAAAGGGGATCTGGGAGTTTTATTAGTTAGAGAGAATAGCAAGCCTAAAGACCATGCAGCTGCAATGGTTTCCGAATTTGAAAAAGAATTAAATGAATTAGCAGGTTAACTTCCATTTTTTCTTCCTATATAGCTAAATCTCACGAAAAAGAAGAAAAAAAAATAAGAGAGTAGTTTTCACAGTTACATATTAAGACATGTAAAACTTCTTAGAGCACAAGAGGTTTAAATTTTATCAAAAATCTATGGGAAAGCAAAAATCAGCTTAAAATAGTAGACAATGTGAACAAACTTTTGAAAAGATCATTCTGACTGTTACTTGGGAAATAACCTCTAAGCATACCAAGTTGGAAGGAAGAAAATCCACTTACGCATTATTGTAGGACTAGCAATAGATGATTGGATGAACTAGGATGGTAGCAGACAAAAAATGGAAGAAAATACATTTGAGATTTATTTTTGAAGACTATCTCAAAAGTACTTGTAGAATGGGGAGGAGAGGAGAGATTGGAGAGAGGGTAGGGAAATGGGAAAAAATACAAGTCATCTAATGTACTTGTATAGATTATGGTGTAGAAAGGATATGAGCATGTTTATTTTATGAGAGGTAAAATTAGTAACTATTTTTCTGATCTATGAATAATGAAGAGAAGCAGTTATACTTTTCTTTAGGAGGGGTGGAAATTGTACATAAAATAGAATTTATAATTCTCATATATATATATATATATATATATACATACATATATGTATATATGGCATCAAAATGAAAGTGCAAGCAGACCATAAAAAGTTAAACATTTTCTTTGTAGATTACAGTTAATAACATGACAATTATGTTTTTCTGACTCTTGCTAATAGTTTTCTTTTATTTACTCATTCATTCATTTACTCATTCAAGAAAATAAGTATCATCTGATTTTAGGCTCTGCATAATAGCTTTGTGTATTTGTAGCCCTTTCTTTTTTTGAGCTTAAATTTAACAATCATGTATAATATATGCCTTCACAATGAGAATACATTAATGATACACGAAACTGAGCTTTTTGTTCTAATTTAGACTACCCTGTCCACTAGCCAATTGTCCTTGATGCTATTCTAGACTTAACCCTACTAATTCTTGAAGTCAGCAAAGCATTAAAATCCACTTATACTTTTATGTTCTAGGAAATGGCTTATTGCAAAGAACTACCCATCCCATATGATTTATGTAAGAATTAGAAATGTTGCCTTTGTAAAACCTATGGCAAGACCAGACAGAGATGCTACAAATTAACATTATTTGCCTCATAAGTGACCAGCTTAACTAATGACCACTCGTCCATCAAAATACAATGTATGTTAACAAAACATCAGTTAAGATTATTTTTCCACATTCTCCTGAAGTTTGTCTTACTCTTAGTCTTGGCCAATCTCTTCAAGAGCCCTTCTTGAAATTAATTGAACTTCAGAGGTTTTCAAAATGGATTGAATAAAGATTTTTTTTCATTTGTAAGTGAAAACTCTATTTTATAGCATAGGTTTATAAACATACACTATGAAATTATACGAGTTAGGATTTAACTTTTCTGTAATCAAACAACTTTACTTAACCTTGGCATGTAAAATTTTTTATTTGTGTAAAACAAGAACACTAGTAGTATCTACTATTGCCATTTACAAATGTTAACTTTTAGCTCAAATTAAAAGATTCAGTCACATGGAGTTACTCTGCATATGCTTGCCTCTATCCCTTTAATAGATTTTACCTGGAAGCATCATTTCATGGATATGTATATGTTCTGGTACACTCAAAGTATTACATATGATATTACATGTAACAAGCACAAAAGAATAAAAATATATGATTATTATTGTTGACATGCTCAATTAAGATGAAGTGCATTGTAAAATATATTAAATAGTCTTTGTAGATGTATGTATAAACGCACAAAGGCCAAGACAATACAGAAATGGTAGAGTATGGAATGAAACAGAGGAAAATATGGATGAGGCAACTGCTGAGAGATAATTAGTATTGAATGCAGGGTCTAAGGGTTGCTTGAATTTGCACTGAGTGTCTTTATGCTCTTTGTCCAGTAAGTAGCATACATTTTCAAATTATTGCAGCATGGGAACATAATAATATGTGCCTGAAATCCCAGAATTTGTAGTCCAAGGCAGAGGAAGATTGCTGCAAATTCGAGACCATCCTTAGCTGTGCACTGAGTTCAAGGCCAGCCTGATCTACATAGTAAGACCCTGCATGAATATAAATAAATAAATAAATAAATAAATAGTATCACATAATCAATTTGATAAAAATATAATTCTTACAATTATGATGGCAAAAGCTACTTTCAATTTACAGAGAAGGAGGAAATGACTGTAAGACTTCTCGTTAATTGATTCATAGAACTTTCTCAACCCTGACAGCATGATTTTACATAATGTATTCCATAGCATGAAATGGTAAATGTTCCCTTGTGCATCATTGTAGGTTTTCAGGTAGTTCTATAGATTAAAGAAGCAAGTCTACAAATGCAGTAAGAGAGTGGGAAAAAATTTGTACGTTTTGCTGGCAGGTTCTGTGATCTCCATCCCCAAACTCTAGATCCCTACATGGAGTTTCTTGAACTTTCACTCAAGAGTTTCCCTTCCTAAAACACTTTCTTGAATATTTGAAATCCTCAGTTCCTTTCTATTAAAATACTTTCCTCCTCAGAGACAATTTCCATCATTAGTAATAGTGTCAACACATGATCCATTATGCCATTTTATATTCTTTGAGAGTTATTATCATAAAACTTCATTAATTCAATTAGTGTGTCTCCTAATATGTAAGATACATGGTGCTGAGAATTTATGATTTATTTTCACCAGAAATAACGCAAGGACTAAACACCATACTCACTTTGGGCCATTGTGGAACATGAAGGCACCACAGTAATTCTATAAAAAAAATATTTACTAAATGAATAAATTAAAATAATGCAAAAAACAAAAATAATTTTTTAAATTTTTTATCTTGAGACAATTGTATGTTCACACACAGTTGGTTGTAAAAAACAATTTGTTTTGAGCAGAACGCTGGGCAAATTTTCCCATGGTGGAAAGCTGGTTGTTATTTTTTGTGATTAGCTATTATTTGTCCCCCAAAACTCTTTTGAAAACATCCTTGCTGTATTATTTCAGCTGGATTTAATAGTTTCACTGTTTTCTTTCTCTTACATTCAATATTCTTCATGTGATTTCTCAACCATATGAGATTAACAAAATTGTAGGATATGGAAATCACACATAAAAATTTTCACTCTGGAATTTCTATGGACACATTTTACAGAGGAAAAAAGGAAAACCATAGATATTGAAAACTTGTAAAGTCAATCCACTTTCATATTTCTTTTCTAATATGTAAATACCATAAATATTTTTTAATATAAGAAGTAGAAAGAGATAGAACTTATAGAAATAGAGAAAATACATTATTTTTTCCAGATCTCTAGAAACATGAATTGTAAAAAACACATTTACATTAAGCACTTTAAATGTGAGGCACTCTTAAAAGATTTTAGATTTCAGAAAAAAAAAAACTTATTTTCATGATTTCTAAAATTTAATTGGAGAATAAACGCATATACACTTACAGGTAAAATTTGTAATCTAATTGTAGCATATCTATGCAGGAAAATCAAATCAGGGTAAAAAGGTAGACAAGGGCCAGGCAGTGGGAAACAGGTAGTTGGTATTTTAAATAGTGAAATAGAAGGACTACCAAAAGGTTCCTTTAGGTGGCATTTGTTTAAAGAACTGAGGGAAATAGTGAAGCACATCCTGTATGAGACAAAGAAACAGGAAAGAATCTGAAGCACAATAAGATATAGATAGAAATAAGAGCTCTAGTCACAAGGATACTAAAGACAGCAACGTAGGGCTCTGTATGCTAATGTGAGTCTTTTAGCTTCCAAACACATTATGATAGAAAAAAAATGTGTGTATTTTCATCAGAGGAATATCCTGTCCTTACTAGGTCCTCTCTGGATTTCTGGCTTTCATTAGAGACAGGAGGAGAAAAACAAGATCAGTTAGATGATTTAGATTGCAGAATATTCTCAAATTAATGTTAATTCATAGGAATGTATATATATATATATACATATACATGTCAGTTAATATTCCAGAAGTCTTTCAGTGAGCAGAAAATTTTTTCCTGGAAGACAGCTCCAGGCTACTCCTTTCATTATTGCCCTGACTCTGCCACTATGCAAAACTTCACACATGCTCTCTTTAATAGCGTCTAAAACATCTTTTTTCTTCCCATTGTGTTCACCTTTTTGTTTAAGGAGGATAAATGTTAACCTTCAATTGTTAATTTTTTGTCTTTTAAGTCTTTGTACATTAAGCATAATCATCACTTTGTATCATACATCAAAACAATTAATGTGAAATATTGAATTATAGAGTTGAACATGAAAGGATCTTATCTCTATTTGATGTGCATTATATGCAGAATTTTCATTTGAATTAATAGAATTCATCCAAAGGCTCTGTTAAGAAATAATTTTCATGAGCTTTCAGAAGATTTATCAGAGTATGTATATATTTCAATTTCTCCATATGCCTACTGACTTCATTGTTTAATTGGTTAATAAAAATGCTGAAAACCGAGCCAACCATGAGATTCATAAGGTTTCAATGTGAAACAGAATCTTCTGATATAAATTATGTAAGTCTAATTGTTACATATCTTACTTACTAACTTCATTCTTTTGGGTTTTTTCTCTAATCATCCTTTTATTTCACAAAGTCCTTAAATGCTCATTCTAATATTATTAAATTTCAGTGACCTCCTAATTCAGGCTAATTCTGTATGATCAGCTATATATAAAGTGATTTAGTATCTATTGTGGAGGCATACAAAATGATGGAAAACACCTGCTTTGAATGTCTCGGCAACCAATTACTGTTATGAAAATTTCTTCATAAAATCTCTTATATTTCAGTTTTGTATTTAGACATTTTTCTAGATCAGATGTGAGCAGAATTAGACCAGAAGAAATACTGAGTTCAGTGATCAGAAATAGGATATGCTTATCATTTACTATCTTAAAGACAATTTACTCCTTTGATGTTGTATTTGTGAGATTTTTTTAAATGATCACAAGTACCTTTTAATACTCAAACACCTTAGACGTTATTATTTAATTTATTTAACATACTTTACTTTAGTAACCATTGGATACTAGATATTATTGTAAGAATATTCTATATATTTATTCAATCAACACCCAGTTTTCTGGAATAGATTCTGTCTTAGATCGCATTTCACAGATGAAAATCTACATTTTTCTTCATTGCAGTCAGTCACCCGGAACATATACCTCCTCTGCTCTAAACTCTCCACTGCATTCTAAACTATTTAAAATGAAATTTAAATTCCTCAGTGTGTTCTACAGTATATTATGTAATATAGTCTCTGTCTAATTTTTTTTCTGTTCTTCAGTGACTGTCTAATCAGAAGATTCTGGCCACATATACCTTTTCTCTTTTGTACCAACTCACACCCATATTATGCTCTTCTTGAAGTTTTCCTCCTCTTATATGACTCTCCTGAGGAACCATTTCTATGACTTGTTGTTACTGCTCATCGGCAAATTTTGAATAAAATTTCAAATAAGGGAGATTCTTAGTTTATGTAACCTAAAGAGATATTCAAACTGTTAGTCAATTTTTATTCCTCAATCCTGTATTACAATGCTTCAATGCTTTAAAAATATAATTAAATATCTTCCATTTAAACATTTGTTTCTAATTTATCTGACAAACTTGAGAACTGTAAAATTATTGAGGTAAAATTTTGTTTAATTTATTATACAGAGTTTTTCTGGCTATGAGAGCAAACTACAATGACTATTCTGTTGGTGAATAAGAATTGAATGAATAATTAAATATATACAATAATTCCAAATCCAGTTTTGTAACTTTCATATTTATATGTGTTTGTTCTTAAGGTTAAAATTCTTACTTGATTTTAAGAAAATTTTTGAGTTAACACCCTTATTGTTTAATAGAAATATAGAAAAAATTTACATCTAATAATTATGAACTTATTTCTATACACATGGTTATAATGAATTTTAGTTACATTTAAAATAAAAATAATTGGGTATTATGGTAGTTGAGAAAACACAGCCTTAGAAATTGTTATGATATAAATGCTTAGGTTTTCTCAAAATTCATAATTGAGATCATAATAGTCAAGGTGATTATAATAGGAGATGAGATTGGGGGCAGTTACTAGATAATGAGGGCAGTGCCTTTATGATTGAATTGGTGACCTTAGAAAATGGATCCAAGAAACAAAACCCTCCATGATATGAGGTTAGGGTAAAAACAGAGCTGTCTATGTGATAGCCACCATTCACTGAACCTAAGGTTCCAGAGCTTGAAATTTTCATCCTCAGAAACTTCAAAATAAATGTATTTCTGTTGCTTATAACTCTGTGAGGCCACACACCCTTAATGAAGCATCACACACCCTAGATGCAGCCAGCTCTGAAAACCCTACCTGTGACTGTATGAAGTTTTGGGGGTACATCTATATTGAAAACGTAACAGGTAACAAATGATGTTTTGATACATGTACACAGTTTGCAATATTTAAATTAGATTGAACTTAGCTCTTTTCAAATATTTTGTTCTACATTTATCATGCTAAAATATTAAAAAATTCCTTTCTTCATGCCTCTTGAAATGGATAGTAGATTAATGTTATCTATAGTCACCCTAGAAAGTAATCATAAATTTACCTATTGTATCTGATTCTTAAGCTACATTACTCTTCTATATATTCTTTTCAGTGTAAATATACCTTATCAATATTTTCAAAATATTTTGCTTTTACAATTTACTTAAGATGCTAAGAAAATATGCTTGAATATTAAATATTCTTGTGGGTGAAAGCAACACGTATCATTGTCACCCTCAGGTTGTCATCAGAGGAGAGTCCTTCTTTTTATGCCCTTATGTTCTTGTGGAGATGTGTTTGTGTGGCACACAAGAGGAATACAAGTCCATTTGATCTTGCTGAAATAGTTTCCAGAACAAGGAATGCTATGAACCACATCTCACATTAAAACAGCAAGAAATAAACACACACACACACACACACACACACACACACACACACACATATATATACACACATAAAATGCATTATATCTTGGTTAATTTATTATTGTCAAATGACAAGATAATCTAGTTTAATCTTACAACATAGATTATGGATTTGGGGAAAATACAATTTTTAAATCTGTTATGTCTGATAGACCTTTATGATATAGCGACCAGATTATATTTTTTGAAAATACATAATTATCTTCTAAAATCTAAGTACTATCTAGAGTCAAATAAAAGAAAATAATAACTGAATAATTCTATATGTTTTCATTCCGTTTACTGAGACTTTTGACCAAAATTTCTTTTTTTAGGGGAGAGGATACTGGAGATCAAACTCATGACCTCATGCTTGCCAGGCAAAGGCTTATACTGCTGCACTAAATCCCTGGCCTTAACCAAATTTGTTGACATGACTGTAATCTGCCTGTGAAGGAAACATTAGGGTATGCATTAAGTATTTGATGATGAACTTAAGTTGCCTAAATTAGAGCATCCTAATACAGAGGCAATGCTATGTATTTTGAAGGTACAAAAACTTCAAGTACAAATTCTAAAATATTTTAAGGCTATTAATAGAGCTTTTTTGGTTAATAAAAAGGAAAGCTTCATAAAATGCTTTCCAAGTAGAAATCATCTTTAAATACAAATACATTTTCACTTCCAGTGATAATAATAAATAATGTCTGACTAGGGAAGGAAATATATACCTTTCAGCAACCTCATTTGCAGATAAAAATAATAAGTAGCCGGGCACGGCAGTACACTCCTATAATCCCAGCACCACGGAGGCTAAGGCAGGAAAATCGTTGCAAGTTCAAGACCAGTCTGGGTTACAAAGTGAGCCCATGAACTGCAAAGTGAGACCCTGTCTCAAAAAGACAAAAAAAAAAAAAGAGAGAGAGAGAGAGAGAATTCGCAATGAAACAATAGTTGCAATTACACAATAATCATTATAAATTCAAAATGGTTTGGATTGTGTATATCATGGTAGTTTATCAATATGTTTATTACCACATAAAACTATTGAATTCTCAAGTCTTCCTAAAGTGTCATTCATACTGCTACAATTTATCTCAAATCTGGTATATGCAACATTTTAATATATCATGTGACAACAATGGACAAGTATTGCAAGTTAAAATTTGTCAAACTTTGAAGTTGTATTAGAAGGTTACATTTTCAAAAATATAACACGATTTAAAGACACTTCTGCAGAATAGGTAAATGGAGGATATACAATGCAGCCATATAATATTCAACTTTGGTTTTCTAAAAGGAAATGAAAATGATTCCATAATTTTATTCTTGGATATCAGGTAAGAATCTAAGGATATTTGTAGAAACTATGAATGTTAAGAATAACATATCAATATTCATTTAGTAATTGTGATAAATGTATCGTAAAGTAACACAAAATAGAAAAAATGGAGTGGGTGGAAAATGAGAACTCTGTATTACCATCAAAATTTTTCTGCTTGTCAAATTATTTGAAAATAAAAGGTTTATTTTTAAAAGCTATTCAGAACATGATTACACCATTTGCTTTAGTCCCACATCAAATTCAAACCAACAAGGGTCACCTGAACTTTGGCCTTCAGACCTCAACACTGCATTGTAAATAAACCTATTTTCTTTTCTTATTCACTCTAGTTACTTCGTTATAGTAATGCCACATGGACTAATATAGAAGTGTTCTCTTCCTTGATGATTATCTTTCAATGACAAGGTCCTTGAGAAAGACATTGTTGGGATATAAAGTTCAGAAATGCCTTATTGATTCTTTTAAAAAATTACATATTAAAAATATTTGTAGACAAAAAAGTTGCAATAAAAATTTTCTAAATTAAAATTTGAAGCAAAGGAGGGTTCTTTCTTTATTTTCAATATGAAAATTATTTTTTATTTGTATTTCTGTGTATAGAATCTATGTGTGCTTAAGTATTTTCTGGTTCCACTCTTAGAAATTTCAGGAGAAGTTCAGAAGTAGGTCCTGGAGAAGATGCAGCTAAGTTGCATTTGCAAAAGAAATAAGAGTAGAATAGAGACTAATTGATTAATGTTTAATTTACAAAGATATGGTTACTATCAAAATAATTTCAAAATTATATAATTATTAAGACATTCATCATGACCCCAGGGTTCTAACTAAAAGCTTGTTTTAAGTAGGACTTCAATACTAGATGCTCCTCACTACAAAGTTCTGCTGCTATTAAATTTTTATAAACTTATTTTGATGCATAAGTATCTATAGGAAACTGATATCCCAGCTCATTTGTACTTTGGTTTTAAAGTTTTATAACAGGGTCTCTTTGAGCTGGTCAGGAATCTGAACCTAAAATGTTTCTGCCTCAGGCTCCCAAACTTCTGAAAACACAGACATACACTACCATGCTTAGCTATTTATGAATCACTTAAAATTTATACCTATGCAATAAGCAGGTTAAAATATATAATATTATTAGCATCCTATTTCAAAAATCTACTTCATCCCAAGTTTACCATAGTTTCCTAGACATTTTATTATTTTATGCTTTGGATTTAAAGAAGTCAATAACTGGTGCTTGCTGGATATCCATGTACATCTATAAAGTACACGTACATGCACATTGTTCAAGATAGGCCACATATTGAAAGAAGTGTACTTTTCCTCACATATTACCATGAAGTAGCAGTTTTGTCATTATATCATTGACAAAATATAGGTGGGTCTGTTACTGGGTTACTCATGTGATTCTTTTTGTTTGTTTTCCTGTTTTTTCTAGACTACTAGTCTACCACTGTACTAATATAACCCTGGGTAAATTACTGCTGTTTTATAGGTCATGACATCTGGTACTGGATATCCTCCAATATAGTTCTTATTTTTCAAGTTCTATCATTTTTGATTTTATGTTCTTACTTCCTGTCTTGGTTAATTTTCACTTGTTGCCAAGACAGAATGCCTGCTGCCCAATATTAGGGATGGGAAGGTTTATTTCTTACAGTTCTTGGAGATTTCAGTTAATATTCAGCTGGCTGCAAGGCAGGGCAGCATGGAGGGGCAGCCATCCATGGCGGCTGCCAAACAGCAAGGTGAACCAGCAAAAGAAAGAGAGACAGGCCTTTCTCCTACCCTTACACTGTATGTCGGCTCCATCCCTGGGTGGGTGCAGCACTCACACCACCAATCCCAGTGTTAGACAACAAGCCAATCACAAATGCCAGACTCATCCCCATCGATGACTACATGAGGATTTGGGGCCAGGGACACAGGACCTTACCCATAACACCTCCCAACTATTCTTTTTTGTTTCGTTCACTGTATTGTTCTCTATACATGTGGCTGTCCTCATTAGTGGTGATATGAAAAATGGTTCTGATGGAATCAAAGATAATGATATGGTGCCTTTTGAGATTGTGATACATTCTTGCTTTTTAATTTATATTGCTATAATACATAATTTATTTACATGAAACTGTTGACATAAATAATATCCTGAGAGGATAGAATTTTTTAATAATACATTTCTGATTAGTTAGAAATATAGCAAGACACTTTATTTGACAGAACTCTAGACAAGCTCCTCACTATTTTTGTCACAATTACAATTATTAATTTTAAGAAAAGCTCTACTGAGTCATTTAAGCAATAAACCCTCACCCTTAATATGTGATCACCTTCAATATCTGGTAGAATTTCTCTTCCCCTGTCATACCCTAAGTGATATTTGACTTCCTTGGTCTGTCTTTAGCAGAAATTCTATTATGTCTGTGTAACCAGAATGTCCCCTATGTCTGATGTTTCATCATAACAATTTTTCCCTTCTCTAATCCCTACCTGTTTCTTAGCCACAAATCCTCACTTTCCACTCTGCACTCAGAATTAAGCCTAGGTTTATATCTGAATTTCTTTTTCCCTATTGCAAATGTTTCTGAATGAAATCTGATTGCTCTACTGTGCAACTGTAGATTTCTTTAATATTTAACAACCACAAATACAAAAATAGCTTCAATACCAAAAAGAATATTGAAATGCCAAATGAGAACTATAAAATGACCATACTGTTAGTTGAATTAGAGTTAACCTATTTAGATCTAAAAGACAAATATGAAATTATTTATCAAAATGTGTAGGATACAACATAAATATAAATGTGGAAATTAAAATGGAATAAAGTATTCAACTGAGCCTTCAAGGGTTGATCTAGCTGATACAGTTTTGGTAAAAATCATAATCTTATTAGTGTTAATAAAGTTTAAGATTTATTGAGTCTAGTGTTGCAAGTGCTTTGTAAGTATTAAGTCTTTTAAGTGTTACAAGCACTTAGGTGGTAAGGACTATTTTTATCCCCATTTTAGATCTGATTTTAGATAAAGTTTTGAAAAATAAAACTAAAATCACAAGGAAAAATAAAGTATTAAATTTCATAAATCAAGTCACTTGTGAGAGTTGGTTCTGGGAGTAGGTCAGAAAAAAGAGAACCCACACCATTAGGAGGCTATTATGGTTGATATGGTCTGTCAACTTGAGAAGTTTAAAGGCTTAACTGAGAGACTCAGCAGGGTGCCAGTGGTCTTACTTTGTAAATATCCTCATCCTGTGCAAGAGGAGGGCAAAGAGATTTTGTGAGTGCTACACCTGCCCTAGGGAGTGGGGGGTGGCCTGCATACACTATAAGGGAGGGGATGAGGCTTGTCCTTCACCTTTTTGTTCTGGCTGCTGCCTTGAAGTGCTGCCTGGGTGCCATGCCACCTGTCTTGGAATCAGCTGATTATGGACTGAAACCTCCAATTCTGTAGGACAAATAAACTTTTTCTTCCTTCATTTTGGGTGTCAGGTATTTTGTCCCAGGAATCAGAGAAAAGTAAAAGCAACCAAAACACAGGCAAAGTGTGTAAAAGTGTTATTTTGATACAATTATAATTTCTTCTATTAAAATACTCCAAAATCTCCCAACTACCTTGCCTGACTTACTTTAAGCAAGTCTCTGTTAAATAACCTATCACTATTTGTAGAATCTCATCTCATTATTAAAACATATGCTATATAAACATATTTTCATCTGGTCCTAGAGATAGCACTAGTTCCTTTGATAATACTAGCAGAGTATCACAATATCCTGTATACTTGTCTTGCATACCAAAAATAGTTTCATGAACAGTCCCTCCACAACCTAAGAGGAGACATGATTACAGAGAACTCCCTTAGGATTCTTCAATACTATGCCAGGCAAGATCCAAATTTTATCTGATTAACCATAGGTCATATTGAGTCTAGGCCTTAGTATTTCTGATCTATAACCCCAGTCCCAGGGCTCAATTTATTAACAGAGCAGATTAGTTTATTCCTTGTGAGAGTCTATTAAAATCTAAATCTTCAAAAATATTTCAGGGAAAAGGAATGGCATCAAACTGATTCATATTTTATCCACCTTGCTCTATCTTATTATACTCTTTACTTTTTTTTTTCTTTTGGTCCTGGGGATCAAAGTCACAACTTCGCATTTACAAGCAAGCTCTTGAGCAAGTGAGCTAAATCCCCAGCCCTATCCTCCTTATTTTTGCAATCCAGGCTCCTGCAGAAATAAATGAATAAGACTATCTTTCCACTATAGCTGTTGCTGTATATGGATTCATATTTCCTGCTAGACTTGGTTGGAATAAATTTTCTTAAAGACTTACACCCACAGGTTGATGTAGGCTGTAAGGAATATAAACTTCAACTTTCATGGAAAACTTTCCAGGTGAAATTACAGAGAAACATTCATGCAAAGAAGGACTTAGATTCCTTAAAAAGGGGAAGGCAGTTTATCTCCAGTGATAGTAGAGCTTTAGGAACATTCAGAAGTGTTAAATTGTGATATTATTCGTGTCTGCCAAAATTTCCTCCTATGTTTTCTTATTGTTTCATATATCAGGGTTTCACTTTAACATTAAAGATTCAGAGCGTGGAACTTTTAATTGTCAATCTAATTCTGTATCTCTAACTCTGAATCATATGAAATTTCTGACTATGACAGGAGATGAAGGTGCAGTTTAAAATTTCCATGGAAGTTTCTATGTATACATCTGTTAAAATTTTTGGTCATATTAATGAGGCAGTACCATTCTGGGGGTACTGAATGACTCTAAGAACTGTATAAGCTCTTTTTAACATAACAACTAAATATTAAAGACACTGACTCTAATAGTACCTTGACCTTATCCTGTGCTATATTTCATGCTATCAGTGTTGATTGTTGCTGATTCCACTGATCTTGACTGCATTGCATAATATGGAAACTTTATATTCCTTTCCCCCCACCTAAAGAAAGGATACCTTCATGTCTTTTAATATATGAACATACCAGCCGGGCATGGTGGTGCACACCTTTAATCCCAGCACTCAGGTAGCTGAGGTAGGAAGAGCGTTTTGAGTTCGAGGCCAGCTTGGGCTACAACAGGAGCGCAAGGCCGGCCTGAGCTACACAGTGCAAACCTGCCTCAAAAATCTAGAGCCAGGAGTTTGGCTCAGTAGCTTAAATTCCTGTCTGGCAGGCACAAGGTTGTGAGTTTGATCCCTGGTGCCGCAAAAAAAAAAAAAAAAAAGAACATACTGACTCAAGAACTTTATCTAGCAGGTTGGTTTCCTACGTTCACGTTTGGTTCTGTTTGCTGAATAAAAGCACTCAAATCATAAAATCAGATGACATATCCTCAAATAAAGATAATTTGAATGTTTAGCAAAGCATGGATAGAAATTAGACAGAACACAGAAAACAATGAAATATACAAAGTTTAAAAATATAGAGTTGTAAGTATTCCAAACATAAAAACTTTAAAGGAAGGGGGCAGTATCCAAATCCTAGAAAGAGTGTGGTATAAAAGATTACGTTTTTTGATTTCTGAATCCCAGCCATTTTTTATGGAGAAAGATGAAGTCACAGTGTTGCTTTAACTTGCCTTTTTACAACGGTTAAAAAAGTTGAATATGTTTTATGTATTTATTTTCTATTCATACTTCTGGGGAAAAGTGTGTATTTACTTCAACTGCCCATTTTTTGCTTCAGTGTTTTATTTTGGTAGAGCCAGTTATTTTTGAGTTCACCTATTCTAAATGTTAGTACTCTGCATGGTGAATATATAGTGAATTTTTCCCCCATTCTGTAGATTGTCTCTTCAGTCCGTTGGTGATTTCCTTTACTGTGAAAAATCTTTTTATTTAAATAAAATCTTATGTGTTGATTCTTAATGTTATTTCTTGCAGTTAAAGTTCTGTTCAGAAAGTTCTTGTCCATTCCTATGTCTTCAACAGTTTTATCCATTTTGTCTTCCAGCTGATTGTTTTTCTTTTAACATTTAGATCTTTGATTGTTTTTGATTTTAATTTAGTACATTGTTGGGAGCTGTTGGAACTGGAAACTGAACATAGGTGCAGGGCTGCTGCATGGCCGGGCTAAGATAAGATCACAGCTGAGGACACCTGGCTCCAACTCCAACTAACTAAATAAAGACTGTAGCTTCAGGCATTTCCCTCCTGTAGTGAAATGCAACATGGAGATCTTCTAAGATACTTCTCCTAAATTAACATAATTTGTTACTTAGAAAAGTCCTTGAACCACTCCCAAGGTGTATTCAGTTTCCTGTGCTTTCCATACTAACCTCCTCCTTGTATGAAAACTACATAACTACAGGCTGCCCAGAGACATCCTCTGCCTTAGCCACCAGAGTCTCTGAACTCTGCAGAGGGTTTTTTTTTTTTTTTTTTTTTTACTTAAGTGAAGAAAAACAAAACAAAACAAAACTAAAAAAAGAGACGACATATATAGTTAAAACAACAAGCAAAAGAGACAAACGACTAGAGTAAATACACAACACTGCAGGTTTACAAAACCAGAAGATAGAAGCTTGACAATGGTTGCAATATTGGGCATCGTTATCTTTAAAATGG
>RJWM01006571.1:0-83564 GCA_004363535.1 Dasyprocta punctata
GAGGAGGAGGCAGTGGTGCTCAGAGCGGGCTTTTATACGTCTTGTCTCCTTGGAGTCTGTCCCAGGCTATGGAGTTTTACAGTGTCTGAGCCCTAGGTTGTGCCTTGCTGGCTTGCCGTAGGGATCTGTGCTCTTTGTCATGAACATTAAGCTCGACTGTTTAATAACCGTTAGGTTTTGTTGTCGAGTCGGTTGTTTCATGGACTTGTGTAAAGCCTGCCCAGGAGCATTCACCCCGTGCCATGCACAGCACAGGCGGGGAAGTGGGGAGGTCACACACAAGGTCAGAGCTAAGGAATAAGACTCTGGACGGCTGAATAGGAGTGACAGGGACAGCAGAGAGGCGGGGTGGAGAGAAGTGGGCAAGGGGGAGGCGCCTGATACGTCACAGCCTGCCTGGGAAAACGCAGAGGTCATGAACATTTTCTCTTCGGTGCTGTCTTATCGTTTATGTCCTTTTGGTTCCTGGTCTTACACTGGATGTAACTACGGTAGAGGCCAACTGTCAATTTGCAATAAATTCCAAATAATTACATGTTATAAATAAACATTTATGAGAAGCCACAAGAAGTTTTTAAAATGTATTGTTTGATTAGTTTAATTTCCCTTATGTGTTGTTGATGTGTGCATTTTTTAAAGTTTTATCTAGAGCCCATGTTGGAATACACCAGAAGCCAGGCAACCTATGTTGCTCTATTTTTCTAAACATTATTAGTTATCTCTTAAATAGACAATCGATGATGCGTGCTAATAGATAAATTGGCAAGGTAATTGAATGAACTCTCCGTGTTATTTATTCTTTGAACCATAGTAGGATAGGCATATGATGTCCAACATCTCAGTTCTCTTAGAGGACCCTGGAATTATCTTCACTTTGAAGCAGAGGAAGTTGAAATACAGGATGATTGATTGAATGACTTGCCCATGGTCTTCTTGATAATAAGGGTCACATTGGGTGCAGGAGTCAGCCCACCTGTCCCAAGCTAACTCCAGGAAACCGCGCATGGGGCTGGGATGAGGGACCTGTATTCCGCAGTCCAGGCCTTTCCCCTGGAATCGGGCCTGTCTGCTTGCCCACGTTGAAGCTGGGAGGGGTGTTTGTGCAGAGGGACCTTTGGAGAACTGTTGCATTATGCAAACTTGATTATCCTGTCTGACATTATTGATGTCGGCAGCCATCACAGAGTGAAGTTTGGGAGATGGAGTGTGGAAGGGAGCACTTGTAATTTTTAATAATCTTCCTCTTTTACTTTTTGAGGGGAGCCGGTGGGGGAGGCGGAGCTGCAGGGCTGTGGGCACGCTAATGGAATCTGTCTGTCACAATCAGGGTGCCAGGAAAGGCTCTCAGCATTCTGCAGGCGAACTCGTGGGACCTGAACCAGGAGTTTTTCAGTGAATAGATATTCTGTACCATAAAGGCAGACCGAGAACGACTGCAGACTGCAGGGTCAATGGAATTATCACTCCTGGGGACAATGCTTATTTACCTCTCAAATGCTAGTACCCTCTCAGGCCTGGTGTTGGGAAGGTGCTGGTGCAGCAAAGCTGATCCCCAAGCACTCAGTGAAAGACCTATCCTGCGCAGGGTTTCTGTAGATGGTGCATTACAGTGGCTGCTCACCAAGTCCCAAATCCCCGTTTCTGACCACCAATCACTTTCTCCCTTTGGATGTCACATGACTAGAACTGGACAGACAATGGCCCCTTTAAAGATGTTTTCTCTCTTGTCAAGCATCTGCTAGTTCCCACTCACCTAGTTTCCTGAGCAGATACCCCACCCTGGCATTATGCCTAATTTCCTGTCTTATTTGTACACATCCCAAATCATTCATAAAATCCTGTTTTTCTGTTTCCTCTCTGTCTCTGGAATCTGCCTGCCTTCCTGTCTGCCCGAGCACCTCCTCGGACCACACCAACACCCTTTCCAGAATCAGTCTTCTGGGGTCTCCCTGCCTTCCCTCCCTGTTCATCCATCCTCCGTGGATCAGCCAGCATGACATCTGGTCAACCTCACTTCAAGTCCTCCATGGCTCTTCAGGTTGAAGTTCAAGCAGAGGAGGTTGAAATGCAGGATGATTGATTGATGGACTTGCCCATGGTCTTCTTGATAATAAGGGTCACATTGGGAGCAGGAGTCAGCCCGCCTGCCCTAAGCTAACTCCAGGAAACTGCGCATGGGACTGGGAGGAGGGACCTGTGTTCCGCAGTCCAGGCCTTTCCTTTGGAATCAAATTATCCCAGGCCCTCCCATGGCCCTGCCCAACTCCTTCGCCTCGCTCCCTGCTCCGCCTCCCTGATCCACGCCTACTGGTTTCCTTTTGGTTTCTCCCACAGACCACACTTCCTTGTGCCCAGCCTCTGCAAATGCTGCTCCCTCTGCCCAGAACACCTTTCCTTACTTCCCTGTCTGGTCTGTTCTTGCTAATCTGCCCGGTCTCCATGCTCAATTCTGCATGAGAACTCCTCCGAATATGGCAAAAGCAACCATTT
Source organism: Dasyprocta punctata (assembly GCA_004363535.1). Taxonomy (NCBI): domain Eukaryota; kingdom Metazoa; phylum Chordata; class Mammalia; order Rodentia; family Dasyproctidae; genus Dasyprocta; species Dasyprocta punctata. The sequence continues at coordinate 2,491 of RJWM01006571.1, forward strand.
CCATAGCCTTTGAAATGGGCTGGGCACCGAGCACTTTATATATGTTAACCTATGAAACCCTCATCCTAATCCTATGGCATAGGCAGCATATGTTCTATAATTTGCAGATGGGGAAACTGAGGCAGCATGCAGTTAATGAACTTGCCTAAGGTCTCATAGTCAGTTGAAGAGCTGGGACCGGGAGGCGTAGTGCTTTCCTCACAGTGTGGACTCCCAGCCCTGACCACAGGTCCTGCTGGCACTACACTTGCTTCTGCCTCTGTGGCCCGACACTCGGCGTCTCTCAGTGCCTCTGAGGAAGCCCGTCTTCTTGTCACTGGTGTCCCGGTGTCTGCAGAAGGAGCAGCTCAGGGTTGCATTTGCCCACTGCACAGCAGATGATACGCTCGGAGAAGATGCTCCCTCAGCGCGTTGTTCATTGGCCCTGTTCTTGCTCGGACCCGGGAGGAGGGGTGGGGGGCAGAGCCAGAGCACCTGCATGTGGGCAGCGGGATGCTCAGATGAGGGGTTTGGAGGACCCGGCACCTCTGGATGGCCATCACCACCTCACTCCCCAGAGGCAGCTTGGTTTCCAGGGACCAGGAGGAGCCCATCCATACTCTCATCCAGAGAGGAAACCGAAGCACCGCCCAGGTTACTGGGTGTCCCCTCTGCCTGAGGAGGGCTTGTGGCACGTCTGCGTGTGGCACATGGCTGCGCGTGCTGGGGAGGAGATTATTATGACAGCTGGAAAATGGAGAGTTATTTCCCTTGGCTCACAGAGGCCTTAGGGTCAAGCTGCACTGAAGTGGACAGCTGCGAGGACACTCAGGCCCTTTGCTGGAGCTCACTGAGCGCCTGGTGTCCAGGCCATCGGGAGAGCAGCAGCCTTGGGCTGCAGCGCTGCCCCGTGACTCTGTCCCTGTGTCCACGCCCCGCTGGGAGTCTGTGTACCTAAGCCAAGGAACTTCAGGGGTCCATGAATGAGGAGGGGTGATGATGGCGAAGTTGAATTTGCTGTCCCTGTGTTGCGGTCAGGGTTTGCAAGGGAACAGATTTAATATAGGGCACATAATTTGTCGGATTATTTTATAATATTCGTCCAAAGAGTCAAATGCAAAAGAGTGTGAGACATCTGTCCACCCACTGGAGACCCAAAGAATCCAGCCAAGGGCCTAGAGCCCATGGCAACGTCCTCCACGAGTCCAGCTGGAGACCTAGAGCCCACAGGAATGTCTCATGCAAGTCTGTATTGAGGCTCTGGGCTGGGAAGGCCCAAAGGTCAGTGGTGGAAGCCAGAAAGTCTGCACCAGTGGATTGGAGAATCTGCCAGCAGGCTGAGGGATGTGCACTGGAGCCGAGAAGCGACGCTCAAGTAAGGACCAGAGGTCCCCAGCAGAGAACCGCAGCCACCCTCAGCGACAGCGAGGACCTGAGCTCCTCCAACGATGAGAACAGCTGAGATCATACAAGGAAAACCTTCTCCAGGAGAATCAACAGCGCACCATCAACTGAAGGGGAAGATGGCGTGCTGTTGATTCTCTTAGAGAAGCTTGTCATGCTGGTTTTCCCGACATGAACTCAACGTTGATGGATGGTGGTGTGTTCACCCCTACCACAAATCTATCAGTGGCTGTCCCTTGTTGAGGAGCACTCTGCTAAGGCAGCCCCCACAACAGTATGGCAGGCTTTCTTGTACCCATTTTACATCTGGAGAGACCAAGGCCAATGTGGTGTAATAAAACATTGACGTTTGCTGGATTAAGAAGTGAGGAAACTGAGACTTGTGCCCAGCCTGTGAAGCCCTGGCTGTATCTGGGACATCTCTAGTGGTGGCCTTCAAACCTGTGCTCTTTCCTTCACATGGGACAGCAGCTGGACCCTACTGCTTTCTAACACGATGTCCCAGGAGGGCCGGGCTCAGGGCCAAGAGCAGCCAGACACAGTGTGGCTGTGGCTCTGATCATTGGTCCCCAGGCAAGATTCAGATGGCTGCTGCCGTGACGGGGCTCCAGCACAATGTGAGGCATCAGGATCGGACAGCCAGGGGTCAGAACCCAGTGCCCTGCCCACTGCTTTGGGGCCTTTAATGTCTTGCTGCCCCCTGCACCAAAGCTTCTGTGGCTTCCCAGCTTGTGAAGTGGAACTGGACACTGTCACCTCGGCCTCCGAGCTCCTGTGAGATCTGGACGCTGCTGACCTCTCCCGGCTCCTCCAGAGCCCCACAGACCTCCTCTGGGCAGCACCTCAGGACCTGGGCTTCGGTGCTTTGTGCCCTCAGTGGGTGATGCCCATCCCAGGCAGTCCCACAAGGGCCCTTTGTGGCTCTGGGCTTGCACACCTCTCCCGGGGCGGCCTCCCTGGTTCCCTGTGTGAAACCAGTGCCCCCAGTTTGCTCTCACCCTGCCGCCCACAATGTGGCTCAGCTGGACGCTCGCAGCCTCTGATGCCTTCATCTCAGGAAAGGAGCTGGGGCTGAGTGGCCTGGCCACCACCGAGCCGGGCCGGGCGGGAACCTCCTCGGCCCAACACTAGCAGCTCGGAGTTGCTACTTTTTTTATATTTTTGAGTTTTTCATGATCTATCTACAGGTTTATAGTTACTGCACAGAATCTGGTTGTTAATGAAGTTATAAAGAATTCTGAAATCTGTCTGCAAAACCAGGGTGTGTTTATAACTTTTCTAATGCTAAGAAAGTGCCTTTTTATGGGAAATTTACAAATTACATTTTTGTGTAATGAGAATAAAAATCACCAGTAATATTTTTAAATGTTTTTCCCTCCACCTCCTTGAGGATAGTATAGTTGTTTATATTTTGGCATTCATTTTTTTTTTAATCGTGGTAAAAAACCTGGAACGTGAAGTTTATTCACATAGCCAGCTTTAAACGTAGTGCTCGGAGGCAGTGAAGGCAGGCCCGCACGCCGTCACGTGGTAGTCCTGTGTGCTTCCTTTCTCCCGAGTCCACCCGGTCCTGTCAGCCTTTCGTCTTGCTGGAGCAGAGCCCCGTCTCACTGGGAGGACAGGCGTGTTCCCGCTGACCGCGTCCACCCACAGCAGGGAGAGATGCAGCCATGCCGGCGGCCAGGCCGGGAGCCCTTCCGGGGCCTCGGGCCGAGAGCGGCCGCCTGGCTTCAATCTCCTCCCGTGCCAAAGGCCTGGCCTCTGGCTTGCTTCATTTGTCCCCCACCGCCAGCCCCATCCCCAGCCCCGTCCCAGGCGTCTCCCGGGAAGCCGGGCTGTCCCTGTGGCGATCCGTGGTAACCCCAGAAGGCCAGGCGTGGAGGTCGGAGTTGGCTTAGAGGAAAGTCCTGTCAGACTCTGGAGCCCGGCTTGGTGCAGCGATCCGGACCCCACGTGCCTGGGGGATCCCTGGGGCAGCCCGGGGAGGCCTGGGGACCCCTACCCGTCCTGTTCCGGGTGGGAGCTGGACATGGGGGCAACGCCTCTTCCTGCGGGCAACCCCGCCGGGAGCCTCGTCCTCCTTAGGTTCTTGCTTTATCATGGACGGGCAGGAGAAAGAACGCCGATCTCCGGTGGGCGGTGCCGGGCGAGTTCCCCAGTCCTGGCAGAGGCGGGAGTGAAAACGCTGTCACCTGACTTTAGCTGGGGGCCAGCGAGGGCTCTCTGAGAGGTGACATTTACAAGGGGTGGGGGCTTGCAAGGAGCCAAGGGACAGCCGGGCAAAGCCCCTGGGAGGGGCCCCTGGCACCTTCTGAGCTGGAGAGTGGGGGTGGGGGTGGACTGCTGGGGCACAGTGCCCGGGGCCAGGCGAGGCACAGCGGGGTCAAGGTGGACCCCAAGTCGACCAGCAAGGTAACATTTTGGGGTCAGGCAGCAGGGGCAGCGGGAAGCTGACTGGGCCACCCCTGCTCCCCAAGCCCAGCTGCCTGCAGGGGTGCGGGGGTGGAGGAGAGAGGAGCTCTAGTGCTGTCAAGCTCAACCTCTCCTGCTTGTGGGGCGCAGTGGGGCCGTGAGGGGACTCCGGATCTGACCCCAGCCCCAGCCCTGCACACAGACCCGGAAGGCAGCCTGGCAGCAGCGAACCACGGGGACCTCCTGCAGATTAGAGATTCTGGGGGCCGCACAGTCTTTGCTCTCTGCCTCACCCAGGGCCCAAGGGAGCCCCTGGCCATGGTGGGCGGGGACGTGGAAGACGCGGCATGGATACGGTCCCTTCCCAGTTCTGGCCGCCCCCCCAGGCTGGGCGAGGCCGGGACCGCTTGGTGAGGGTCCCGTTCCCAGCGAGAAGGACGGATCTGGGCCTTGTTCAGATCACCGCCTTTGTTTTCTCAGCTGTTTCCCCGGCCTGTGCTGCTCTCTGCGTTCGTCTGGGCCTGCAGAGGCCCGGGCTCTGGTCAGCAGGCGCTGCGGTCCTCACTGCCCCTGACGCTCCCCTCCGGTTCGCCAGGTGGCCGCCCGGGACACGCTCTGGGAGGCTCAGGACCCCGGGCCACCGCCCGGCTCCCCATGGCCAGCTGTTCACCGAGCGGCCCAGCTTGCTCCCGAACGTGGCTTCGGGCAGTGCACCGGCCACGTGATGCGGACCCGAGCCCGGCGCGGAGCTTCGTGCTTGCCCAGTATCTTCAGGTCTTCAGCAGAGCACGGTTTCCTGGAGACACTGCGCGGCCTTTGTTTCAGAATCCTTTGGAGAGCTGAGCAGTCAGCACGGGGGAAACCAAAGGCCTCCCAGGCGTCACAAATCCTCCCTTTGTCCTGACGGGACCAGTGCTGCCACGCCCCGCCCCTCTCCTGACGGGGCCTGCACACGCAGTCTTACCTACGGCCTCTCATTTACTTACTGTTTTTGTGTATTTATTTTTGTATCGGTACCTGTTGGTGACACATAGTGAACACACCCGTTTGTGTGGGTGGTTGGTGCCTGGGCGTGAGATGTCTTAGCCCCTGTTTATGTCCCCTTCCCGGTCCTTTCCCACTTCCGTCCGTCTCTTGGCTCCTTTCCCTTTGCGAAAGATCGATTTCTCTGTTTCCTATTTATCGCTTTTATTCTGCTCTTTTAATTTATTTACGCTTTGGTTTTTCATACAAGAGAAGCCACACAGTATTTAGACTCGTGTCTGATTTATTTCACTGAACGTCGTGGTCTCGAGGTGCACCCACTTTCTCACAAATGCCTCGGATGTGTCCTTTTTTATAGCACAGCAGTATTCCACTGTGTATCAATGCCACCTCTGCTTTATCTACTCTTCTCTTCATGTACATGTACACTGTTTCCAGGATTTAACTGCTATAAATTGTACTGCTACAAACTTGAGAATGTATGTATCATTGTAATAGGATCTCTTTAATTTTTTCGGGGGGAAGATACCTAGTAGAAGCTGGGCGTGGTGGTGCACACCTTTAATCCCAGCACTCGGGAGGCTGAGGTAGGTGGAGCGTTGTGAGTTTGAGGCCGGTTTGAGCTACAATGTGAGTGTAAGGCCAGCCTGAGTTGCACAGTGCGACCCCGTCTCTAAAAACTAGAGCTGGGAGTTTGGCTCAGCGGCTTAAGTGCCTGCCTGACAGGTGCGAGGTTGTGAGTTTGATCCTCGGTGCCACCAAAACAAAAACAAAAACCTACTAGAGGAATAGTTGGGTATAATGAAATTTGTATTTTGTTTTTGTTTTGTTTTGTTTTGTTTCGTTTTTGAGACAGGGTCTCACTATGTAGCCCAGGCTGGCCTTGAACTCACTGTGCAGCCCCGGGTAGCTTCAAATTCACAGTGATCCTCCTGCCTCTGCCCCCCAAGTGCTGGGATTACAGGTGTGCACCACCATGCCTGATGAGAATTTGTATTTCTAACTTTTGAGGAATTTCCACAATGGTTATACAAGTTTACATATCTACCAACAAGGTAGGACAATTTCTTTTTCCCATGCAGCCTCACCAGCATTTGTTATTAATTTGATTTTTTTACTGATGGTCATTCTTTTTGGAGTAAGGTGACATCTCAGTGTTTTAATTTGCATTTTACTAATAACCAGCAATGTTAAATATGTTTTTAAATACTTATTAGCCATTTGTACTTTTTCTGAGAAGTGTCTGTTCATTCGCCCATTTTTTGATTAGGTCTTTTACTTTGGAGGATCTAGTAATATATTTATAGGTATCGCTCTAAAGCCTTTTAATTTGATATGATCCCATCTGTTGATTCTCTATGTTATTTCTTGTACAATTGGGGTTTTCCGTTCAGAAAGTTCTTGCCCGCCCACAAGACTTCAAGCGTTTTCCCTGTTTTATCTTCCAGCAGGTTAAGTGTTTCTGCTTTTCACCATTTTGATCTGAGTTTAGTACATGGCGAGTGATATAGGTCCGGCTTCAGTCTTCTGCATGCGGATGCCGTTTTCCCAGCACCATTTGCTAAAGAAGTGCTCTTTCCTCCAGTGTACATTTTTGGTCCCTTTGTCACAGATCAGGTGGCTGAATGTGCTTGGGGCTGTTTCTGCGTCCTTCAGTCTGTTACACTGATCTGCGTACTTGGTCCTGTGCCAGTATCATGCTGTTTTTATCACTGTAGTTTTGTAATATAAACTAACATCTGGAATTGTGATATGTCCTGCTTTGTGCTTGCTGCCTAGGATTGCTTTAGCTATTCTGGGTCTCTTCTGGTTCCATAAGAATTTTAGGGTTGTTTTATGTAGCTCTGTGAAAAATGCTGTTGGTGTTTTGGTTGGATTGCACTAAGTCTGTACATAAGTCTTGGGAGTGGGGCCATTTTAACAGTTAATTCTACTTATTCAGGAACGGATCCTGTCTTTCTATTTTCTGATGTCCCTTTTGATCTCCTTTTATAGAGTGCTGTAATTTTCACTGTTGAGATCTTTTACTTCTTTGGTTAGGTTAATTCCCAAGTATTTAAATGTTTTGATGCTATCATGAATGGTATTGTTTTCCTAATTTCATTCATGGTGGGTTATTGGTATACAAACCTCATTTTAAAACTTAATTGTCTTTTTTTGAGCCCAGACTGGGCTCAGACTTTCAGTTCTCTGCCTCAGCCTCCCAGAGTGCTAGGATTATAGGCATTCTCCACCACGCATGGCTTGTCACTTCACTTTTAATGATGGAAAACATTCCAGCAGCCCGGGTGTGACCAGCGAGCCCTCTCTCTTTTTTCTTGCGTCTGCCTTGTCGTGCTGAGGGCTCCTGGACCATGACCATGGCTCTGCGGGGCCAGTGAGATGCCCAGCAGGTGTGGTTCTCCACGTCGCAGGCCTCCCAGCGCTGGCAGTGAAGTGTTGTTTGTAAACATTGTGCCATTTCAGGAACGAGACATAATTCCAAATTTGAAGTCTCTTTGCTATCATTCTCTCAATTACCCTAACAAGAAGATGACAAGGGGCGGTGTGGAATCCTAACGGAGACGAGCGCAAAGTCCCAGCAAGGGGAGGAGAGGCTGGCTGTGTGCTTCAGGGGTGGGTTCAGCCTCTTCCTCCTTAAGAGGCACTTTAGAAAGTCATTTCTCTAGAAGCCTCTGTGTTCTGCAGAAAGGTTCCCACTTTCACTACTTTTGAGGAGGACAATAGCTCTGCTCGCTCCCTTTACCGGCATTCTGGGCATGTGATTTGGAAAGGCTGCGGCACCTCCTGGACACGCTTGGCCGCTGCAGTGTGGGAGAGCCGAGTCCAGTGTTGCTGTCTCCATTCACCTCGGCTCAGCACCTGGATAGCTTTAGGGACCCACTGTGCACCACTCCGTCGGGCTGGTCCTCACACTGGTTCCTCCCCCTTCTCTTCTGGAGCCTGTATCACAGGAACTACATTTCCTAGTCTCCCTTGCAGCTGAGCTCGGTCTCAGGGGTGGCCTGGTGGCAGAAAGAAGGCTGGGTGATTTTTCCTCTTCACACAGCCTTGAGGAGTAATCCCTGGCACTGGGTGTGCTCCTTGGTTGGCTCCAGCTATCCCCGGAGAGCAACCTTGCTCTTGTTCCAACCCCAGTGAGCACACCCCGGCCACGTTTCCATCTCCTGGAACGCAGGCTTGGCTTCTGTGTTCAGGCAATGTCCCCTCCTCCCTTTCCTTTTTAGTCCTAGGGGCCACAACAGTGATGGCAGATCTGAGAAGGCAGTGGGACAGTGAGGCCCTCAGAGGCTGGGAACAGCAGGGAGCTCTTCACCTTCCGGCTGAACCTGCGCAGAAGCCAGAGGTGAGGGAGACCTGGACTGATACACTTCCTGGCTGGAATCTCATGGGCTGACTGCCCAAGTGGTGAGGGCGACCCATGCCTGCCAATCAGAGAGCCTCCCCCGCCCCATCTGATGGACCAGCATAGACCACCTGACTTAATGGAACCGATCAGGGGCAGCGAGAGTGGATTCTGAGCCTTGGCATGAAGTAAGGGGACGCTGCCCTCTCCTCCACCTTGGTGTGGGGATGATGATGAGGAGGAGCTGCATCCCATTAACATCTTCTGAGCTTGGCCAGTGCTCAAGACCGATCTCCCCCTAAACTGTCCTGAAATGCAAGCCAATCACTTCCTCTCTCAAACGGAAGTGAGTTTGGGTTGTGTGTTAATGTTTGGGATGGAGTCTTAACAGCTCTCTCTCCCTTCCACAAAGCAGGACGCATGCAGCTGAAGGATGGGGTGGGAAGGTGTGGAAGGGCACAGGGAAAGCCCTCCCCAGGTCTGTGTCCACACCTTCGTTAATCGGTGAACTGACCCGCAACAAGCAAAGCTGCTTCCATCTGTGGCCCTGAGCTCGCTGCCTGTAAGAGTGTGACGGGGGACCCTGTCCAGTCCAGCGTCCTGACCCCGTAGGCAAGGAGGTGCAGAAGGTGCCCACGGTTACCGCAGCACAGATTCGGTGGTGCTCACTGGCCCGGGCCCTGCCCCTTCCCGGGTCCTCCCTTCACAAGGAAGCTGCTCAGGAAGAAGCAGATTGAGCTGCACATACCTTAAAGCAAACTAATGCGGGACTGTCTTCCGCAAAGACATGATAACAAGGCTGCTGCACAGTCCGGGATTTGAGGAAAGAGGAAAAGCTATAAATAGGTGCGAAGGGGGCCGCTAGACTTGTTGAAGAAGTTTCAATAAAGAGAAAGTTTTCTCCGCCTTATGAGAGGCTTGGGTCATTATTACTGACAGGAACATTCTGTGTATCATTTACTGTGCAGTTATTAGCTTCCATTGGCTGATGAGGCATTTTACATAATTTGCATTTACTCCTTACAATGTCCTGCAAGACGCACGAGTCTATGCCTGTCCTCAACTCTCAGACGATAAATGGGGGCTCCATATGTAAGCCTTGGCACTGGAACTGCCCTCAGTTATCTTACTATTGAAGATTTGGTTTTTACCGACTTTGGAGTACTCTCCTTAGCTTCCGCTCACAGCATGAGTTTAGCCGAGTCTGCGTCTACTGACAGTTCCGCCAGCATCTGCTGAGGCTCAGCCAAGGACTGCAGTGATCTGCACCCAGCCTCCAGTGCAGGCGGCTGTTCCCCAGTCTCTGTGTGATCAGGTTGGTCCTCCCTGGCTTCTGGATTTCTGTGGCTGGGCCGCCATCTCTCAGGGGGTCACTTTGGGGGTGGACTTCTTGGTACTGCTTTAGCAGAACTTGAATGCTAGAGCCCAGGAGTCCTGGCCAGCATGAGGTAGTGGGAAGAATGTGGAATTCGGAGTAGGTCTGATTCTTTTGTTCTGTTGCTGACTGGCTTCCAAATGCTTGTGGGTGAGATGTGATTTGAACTGGACCTCCTTGGGTGGCTTCGCAATGGGGATCCAAAGGTGGGGCTCCTCTGAGTCCTCCACGTTCTGGACGTGGAGCACAGAATCCTTCTGAATGTTGATAACAGAGTCTGGCAGAGCCAAATGGGTCTCCTGTCTCCCTGGCTGATAAGCTGAGACCCCCTTGGGCCTCCCTCAAATTTTCCTATTGCCCATTGGTCTCATGGGAGCCAGAAAGCTCTGTGGCTCTCAGCACAGAGCCTGGGGTCCACCAGTGCTCTAAATACAGAAGTGGTTATTGCTGCCACCATTATTACAGAGTTAGTTTTATTAAGAATTTGCTGTTCTGCAAAGAGTTTCCATCCCTCAGCCCCAGGAGCCTTCAGTTCACCAGTTGCCCTCTGCAGGCGCTGTTCAAGGGTTCCAGAAGTCACGGCAGCCCTCATTCTCCTCGGTTCACTTTCAATTGCCTTTTAATGGGAGAGAGATAAAGTGAAATTACAGCCTTGGGTAGCTGCTTGCTTGGGAGGCTGGGAACAGCCCAGCCCTTTGTATCATATACTATAGCTGCATTTATAGTCCCCAGAGCAAAGGGACAGATCGCAAATCAGATCCTTTATTGCTGCTGCTAGCTCAGCGAGGAGAAAATTCCCAAGGGGAGAGAGGCAGAGGCTCTGGCTGTGAGTGTAACACTTGGTCCCTGAGCTCCTGTGCATCTGACCCAGCTCTCCAGCAGCACCAGCTTATGAGTGCAGTAAACCAACATTCTCTCTCTCTCTCTCTCTCCCTCTCTCTTCTCTCTCATATATATATATATTCTGCTAATCAACCCATCAGTGTGTAAGATGGGAGATGGCGGGGTGGCTCTGTAACCAGTAATCTTCAAAAGTAACATGCAATTTGCAAAAACAAAACAAAATAATTGAAGGGAAAAGATACGAAGACGCCCTAGCCCCTGTGCATTACCCAAGACCTTCAGGGCTCTCCTAGTTTGCTTTTGGGGGAAGCAGTTTTACTTGAAATTCTGGGAGACCAAGGTCAGAAGGTACTGTTCTGTGTTCCAGAGGTAGGGTCTGGTGTCCAGTCACAGGAAACTCGAGAGCCTCAATAGACCACACTTGTTCTGTCCATTAAAGCCCCTTAGGCCCAGCACGGGGCTTGGGGTAACACACAGGGTGCTCTCAGTGTATCGTGCTCATTAGGTCATGTTTTGTGAGCTGTGCTTGGGCAAGTGATGCGTTCAGAATTCAGAAAATTTTATAGATCCCTTTCCCTCACCTTTGTGGTCTACTTACACATATGTACCTATACTTACAGAAACCCCACCAAACATACAACTGCTACTTTCCAAAATCAAATGTATTTTTAAAATCTCAAGGGAAGAATTCTTACATTTACTCAGAGATGAGCCATTTCTGCTGTTTTCCTTCCCTCCTCATTCTTCCTGTTTCCTGTTCAAAGAACTTTCTTTAGCATTTCCCGAAGCACAGGTCTGGTAGCAACACAGTTCCTTGGTCTGAGGACACCTTGGTTTTTCCTTCATTCATTAAGTCTGTTGTCTCTGGATGTAGGATTCTGGTGGAGCAGTGTTTCCGCTCAGCTCCTTGACAATGCCCTGCCACTTCTCGCTGGGCTCCATGCTTTCTGATGAGAAATCTGCCGTCATCCAGTCCATTGTCCCCTACGAGTTAAGTATTGTACATTGTTTGACCCTCCCCATTTCAGGATTAAAATTTTTTTTTTCACTAGCTTGATTTCAAGGTGTCTGAGTGTTGACTTGGGGATTATATCACTGGAGTTTGGTAAGCTTCCTAAATCTGTAGATTCATACATTTTGCCAGATTTGGAAAGTTTTCAGCCATTATTTCATTACAAAGTTTTCAGTCCAGCCCTCTTTCTCCTCTTTTTCTGAGACTCCACAGATAAGAATGTCAGGAGTTTTATGATGTGCCACAGATCTCTGGAGATGTGTTCTTTTTAAAGCTTGTTTCAAGTCAAGTTCTTTTTAAAGCTTGTTTGAAGTTATTCAGATTGGATAATTTCTGTTTATTTGTCTTCAGATTCACTACATTTTTATTCTAACATCTCTGTTCTTATTATGAGCTCACTAGTGATTTTTCTTCCCAATTGATTATGTTTTTTGGGCTGTAGAATTTCTACATGGGTTCCCTTATATATTCTAATTTTTCTATATGTTCTTTTCTGGTTGTTTTAAAATAGCTGTTATTATTTGGCCCATTTCCATAACAGCTGCTTTAAAGTCTTTGTTGTGTTATTCCACTGTCTGTACCATCTCAGGATTGACATCTGTCAATTATCTCTTCTCAAGTGGCTCTTTATAGACTGAATCATTACAGATTATAACCTGGACATTTGGTTATCATACTGTGAGACTCCAAACCTTGTTTACATCTTATGTTGAAAGATGAAAGTTTAGCAGGGAGTTGAACTCATTACATTGAAGTCATGAGACCCTACTCACCTGTGGACTGTGGTTCAAAGCATCAGTTCAGTTTTCAAAGTTTCTATGTGCTGCTCAGATCTGTTCCATGGGTGACAGCAGCTGCCTAATCAGTCAATTCTCTAGGTATGAGGAGGAGGATCTGGTCCTCCTGTTTGCAGCTGGAGCATGAAATCCAAGGTGTGCAAACAACTGTACGGGCCGGTCGCCAAGCTCTTTGCTCCCTCTGATCCCTCCCCTCTGAGATAGGGTCTTGCTCTTGTAGTCCAGGCTGGCCTTGAACTCACTATGTAGGCCAGGCTGGCCTTAAATTTGCAGTAATCCCCCTGTCTCAGCTTTTCAGCTTTTCAAATACTGGGATTACAGTTATGTGCCACCACACCCTGCTTTCTCTGATCTCTTTTCTACTCTCCAGCCCTAGGACTCTTATTTTCTACCTTCTACCTATATTCTAGGATTTTGGTTACCTTAGGCCCACCCTGGGTCTAAATAGCAGGAGAACAGAGAGAGGAAAAAGAGCAACAGAGCTTCTCCCCAACCCCTTTAGAACACATCTCCCTTTAGAACTGGAAAGGAGGAGCCCAACACCCAAATTTTGGTTCTTTTGGATTCCTATGGCTGCCAGTGTCACTGTTTGGGAGCTGAGAGAATGAAGGAAGTAGGGTTTGTGCTCTAACTCCGAGCTTCAGGAGGCCCTTCCCCCCTCCCCAAGCCAGGAGAGAGGCTTCGCGGAGCCCTCTGAACCTCCGTGTGCTGTGTGATGCCAGCTCGGGGGATTCTGAAGGAGAGGAGACAGCGAGCTCACCACCGGGTCAAGGGTACTTCAGATTCTGGTCTTCTCTGGGTTTGCCTGCTACTTTGCACAAAATTTTCAGAGAAATCGAATAGCCGGTGCACTAGATTTTGTCCAGGCTTTCTCGCTGTATTCAGTGGGAGACACAGAGAGCGGAGTGTGCCTTTTTTTTTTTTTAACCTGGATCAAGAGTCTGATTCTGTTCCTAATAGAAAATGAATACATTTTCAGTGGCGAGTAAATTAAAAGAGACCCCGGAGTCTATCAAGGGCAGGGAAAGGGAGAGTGTTCTCCTCCTCAGCTCTCATCACCTGTGCGGATGGCCTGCGTCTTTGTCGCCGTACATCACTTCCTCAAGCCGCACTGCACACTGATGTGGAGGGGGTTCATAGTCCTGGGCCTCGAGGAAATTTTCAGAGTGAAGTGAGCAAAAGCATGGGCGAGTGCCCAATAATTATCATTACTGCATACAGCTGTGTGTCACTTAATGATGAGGATGTGTTCCCTGAGATAGCCTCAGCCTGTTTCATCATTGTGTGAATCGTGTAGGGTCCCTGACACCATCCTAGGCTGCATGGCGTGTGTGTGTGTGTGTAGTGCTCCCACAGATCAGATGAACAAAATAACGTGAGATTAAATCAAGAAGATAACGCAATCAAGACGCCTGCTACACATGAGATGTGTACAGCACAGTATGCAGATTTCCTCGATCATCCGGCATCGTGTACCATGTGGAACTGCACGTGCTGCTCTTTCACGGGACTGGCCTCATGGTAAGTGTGTTAACACCAGCATCATTACAAATACGTGAGTCATATGTTGTGATCCAGTGCTACAAGGGCTAAAATATCACTAGGTGATGGTGGTTTTCCATTATACACTTATGTGAGCATTGTCATATTATTCAGTCCATCATCGACCAAAATGTTGTTTGGGATACATGACTGTACATAAAATATGTGTATATGTCTGCATATGAAGACAGATATCGCTCAGCGCGATAAGGCAAAAGACAGGCGCTTTGCTTCCTCTCCACCCGGCCTTGGATGTCTCCCCGTGTCAATAATGTCACCTCCCATTACTCTTTGGGATGGCTCCTTGTGACACTGCTCTATAGATAGGCAGTGATTTACTGTCTCTTTTTCCTTGGAAACCTCAGCTCCTCAGGTTCTCGCTCTCTATTTTCCCTCTGTCCCGAGGAAAGGGCCCATCCTTCAGTGTCACGCTGCTCTTCGTAAACAGTGGTCCAGCAGTGGCGGAGCTGCGAGAGATTAGAGCCCGGCTCCTCCCCAGAGGGAGCTGCCGCCTTCTGCTTTAATTTACTGTGACTCTGGGCTGACCCTGCCTGGATATGAGGTGCGGGATTCATTAAAGTGCATATTAAGGACTCCAAGATTTGTGCATTACATAAGCTGCAGGACAAGTATTGATTGGTTTGCTTCCAAGAGTGCGGCCCGTCAGCTTTTTTCCTGAATGAGAAATGGCTCCCTACGGAGTGGTCTTGCTCCTTCCAGGTGGAGGGCTGAGGCCCAGGTGGCTCCGTGGGCCCCAAGACCCAGCATCCAGTGACGCTCGTGCAGGACGAGCTCCTGTTTGGTTCCTCCAGGGCCCAGGCTCTGCTGCCAGCCCTTTCTGGCTTTCCAGCCCACACTGCCTTCCTTCACAACGGGGGGCGCAGACCCTGAGGCCTAAAATCTCTGCTGGGCCACACTATCCAGGCCAAATTTAACTCTTCATTGATATTCACAGCATTTATGCCTTTTTACCATTGTTTTCTATATGTGCCAGGGTTCATTTTAAATGTATGTTTGAAAAGTGAGATAAAGAAAAATGTAAATAAACAGTGTGGCGCGGGTGGCCTGTGGGTATAGTTATGATCCTGCAGGGGGTTCCTAGACGATTTAAGTCCAGGAGACACTACGCTCCTGCGCGACTGAGTGTTGGCAGGGCGGAGGGGATTCCTGCAAGTGGACGGGTGCAGGAATGCCGTTTGAAGTTAGGCTGGCAAACTCCGCCGCATTTGCATGTTTTCTGAGGTGGAGCATGACTGCAGGCCTCAGGTGTCTGCTGAGGCAGGAGCGGAAGATGGAAGCAGGCCAGGCGGGCAGGCCAGGCGGGGAGCACAGGGCAGGCAGAGGGAGCAGCCCGCGACCTGCGCGGATGTGACGACAGCGGGCCGGGGGAAAGCCAGTGTGCCTCCTGTCCTAGGAAGTGCTACATCTTCCGTCACCAGCCTCTGATACATTTTTCACCCTTCCTGGAAAGGAACCTCCGTCTCCCCTTCCAGGAGCAGCCACCTGGTGCCCACCTGAGCCAGCTGGTCAACCCCTGAGTCCTACATTCCGGTCTCAGGACTTGGGTTAGGGCTGGGCTCCATCCAAGACGGTCCACTCAGAATAAAACTGGAAATACTGGGCTCACTTCCTGCCTGTCAGGAAGCAGGGCAGGAGCAGGCAGGTGCTCAGCTCCCTCAGGAGACAGGTCCTGAGGTTAGAGCCACCCAGGGCGTCAGAGGTGACAGGAGGAAAGCCACAACCTGGGAACCTCTTCATGTGTCCCTGTCTCCTTTTGTTTTCTGAAACCTATTTGACATATTGGGATTTTTGTTATGAGCAACTAGAGGTGTCCTAGTACAATCCCTGTTCACCCATGTGGAGAAGCTGTGCTTGGAGCTCTGTGATCATCCCTCAGTTGTTGGAGACACAGGGCTGGGGTCACGTCCCAGCTTGGCCCTGGTTGAGGGGGCAGGGAGGAGGGGAGAGAATCCAGGCATCAACCTTAGGCCGTGCTGGCCCAGATGCCCTGGCGACATGAAGGGCTGATGGTGGTGCTGGGTAAAATGGAGTGTGAATCAGCACACAGTGTCTATCAGTTCTCCCCAGCCCCTAATGTGCAGTGCAGGTCTGGGCAGCAGGCTTGGAACCGTGGCCTTCCCAGCTCCAGGCTGGGTTCGGTTGAGCTGGGGGCTGCAGTGAGAGTGCGGGGTGGACAGCTGGCCCTGTCCTGTCCTGTCTCAGTGACATCAGGGCTGTGGTAGGTGGTGGGAAACAGAGGCTCTGCCTTCCTCCAGATGGCGCACTGTAATCAAGCAGGACCCAGAACCTACAACGGCTCCTGTCCCACGCAGAGGACAGCCCTCGGGTTAAGGGATGCGGAGAGAGGACCAAGCCGGAGGTCCTGACGGTCAGAGTGCCCGGGTGCACCCCAGCTTCCCTGCACTGCTGGGTGCAATAGCAGATCGAATGACTGTGAAGAGTTCACCTTGCAACTGACGTTCTCACTCGAGGATTCCCTGGGTTGGTGGCCTTGCTGTAAAACCTCTGCTTAATATTCCATTTGCAGGGTGTGAGGCTCCAGACTCATGCCCACTAGTGCATAAGCGGGGTCTCTCATCACGTCTTACACGGTCACCTGCCGGAAGCACCTGGCAGTGAGCAACCTCACACCACTCTCTGTGCAGGGCTTTCCATGGTTACTGAGCTCTCTGCAGCTGCAGTCTAATCCTGCTCTTGAGAGCACTGGGCTCTGCACTCTCGTCTGGTCTGGGCTTCTGTTCATCAGCTCCAGAGCATGTGGTGCGGACAGCAAGGGGCCCCTGTCTGTGAAAACCAGACGGATGTGTCTGATTACATGGACTGTTAACTTCAGCTCAAAATCACAAGATAAAAATTATTTACCTGTCACTGCTGAGATGCCATCACATACAGGTTGTTGACAATGCTGGGCTCACCTTGGACAGGTGCAGCTGGAAGAGTGGACCATGGAGCCCTTAATGGATGGCTGTGCATTTGTGCTGCTTGTTACCTGGCTCAGGAGCCGTGTCCAGCTGCTACAGCATTCATAAATGATGAGCAGCCACAAGCCCCATGTCTGTGCCACAACTCCTTAAAGCGACATGACCTCTGGGGAGAAAGGAAGAGATGAAGGCCTGTGGTGACTGACTGCTCCAGTTCCTGAGGGCGGTCACTGAGGCCATCATCTGTACTGCACAGACGTGGAATAAAAGGACAGAGGGGCCACTCTCTCGGAGCTGTCTCAGCCTCACATGACTTTCCAAGAGAAACCTCCACTGACAGCCTCTATTGCCCTTTCCCAACAGAGCAGGCTTGGGACGGCAGCGCCTGCAGACCACTGTGGCAGGAAGCTAATAACACTGTTTGGTGATATTTCATCTATTTTAAAAACAAGATTATGTTTTTGAGCACTTTAGGTATACAGAACAAGGGGGTGGAATGCACAAAGATTTCCGGGTCCTCCATTTGAGTCTGCACAGTCCCCCACCTACCCGGCGGCTCCGTGCCCAGCGCAGCCAGGCGTTTATTAGAGCTGACAAACTGCTTTGATGCATCGTTGTCACCGAAAGTCTAGAGTTTACACAAGGGGTCTCTTTTGGTGTTAGCATCCTAGAGAGTGGAACAAAAGCAGTGTCATCATTCCTACAGGGTCACCCGGAGTAGCTGCACTGCCCTAAGGCTCCTCTGTTCTCCACTGCGTCATCTTTCCCCCACCCCGACCCCAGCCTCTGACCATCACTCATCCTTTGGCCAGGGCTCTCTGTTTCCTAGAATGCCGCCCCGCTGGAGTCACGCAGTGCACAGCGTTTCACAGGGCGGCCGCTTTCACTTAGCAATGCTCACTGGTCTCCTCCATGCTGTCTTTTTGTTGTTGTTGTTGTTGTTGTTGTTGTGTTACTGGGGATTGAACCTGGGGATTGAACCCAAGAGAGCTGTACCACGGGAGCTTTAGATCCTCCTGCCTTGGTCTCTCTGAGTGCTGGGGTTAAACACGCCTGCCACCATGCCCTGCTCCCTCCTGCTTTTCACAGCTTGATAGCACATTTCTTCGTTTCATCTGTTTTTAAGGTTTCCCATAGGTAAGGAAAGTGGTGTGGGTTTCCATTTACAGGGATATTTAGTTCCAGTGTTCTTTGGGATTTATAATTTACTTCCTTTTAATGCACAATTTGTTCATTTATTTTTGGGTAGATAGGATACTCTGGTTCAAGAGTGGATGTGCATGAAAAGGAGCATATTGAAAGCTCTGCATTCCATCCCTCTCGGAGAGATGCCATCTAGCTTCTGCCCACATTGAGTCACCACTCTTACTTCTGTGCAGATGAAACCTGGTGGGAATACAGATTTCCCCTCATGCAGTTTTCTGCACAAATACCTGCTTTATGGAACGATTTATATCTTTTCCCCATAACAATAGACCACAGTGATTTTTTCCTACCCTGTGTTTCCTTGTGCTTTCCTGCTGAATGGAATTCTGTTCCACGTATGGTTCACTCAGTCATAACCTACTGAGTTAAGTTGCCTCTGATCTTTGATATAATGAGAGTAACGGGACTAGCTTGTCCTGGGGTCTATGCACAGACACCTGAGGGTATCTGGGAAGTGGTATTTATAGGTCAAAGGCATCACTAACTAATCATCTTGATGGGATTTGCGGAATTGCCCTCCCAAATTCCTCTTAAAATGCTTATTTTATTTCAGATATACAGAGAAGATATTGAGTCAAGAACATTGCAGGTAACATGCAGGGGCTGTGGTAGAGCTGGGGTGGGTGTGTGACTGACTTCTGAGGGAGACAGGTGCCCTCCTTATCCCCAGAAATGTCTGTGGCAGGTAGTGGGGCTTCTGGTACTGCATCCTGCTTCTCTTGGGGGCATGCTGGTTTGGCACCAAGGGTTCATCCAGGTGCCCAGGTGAGGTTGGCCAAGTCCCCAGAGGATTTCTGTTTCCTGCTCATCCCAGTGGAGGCTGGCCATTCTGTTTTCTTGGATTCCATGAGATTCTGCAGGGTAAACTGTGACTCAAGCCCATTGACCTGCACCTCTAAATCAATCTGCTCTGGGATACTTTCCTCCGTGCCTGCCCAGATGGGAGGAGATGTTACCAGAATTTCCCATCACATCCACCTCTAATGGGCAGATTTTAAAATCTAAAACCTAAAGTATGTCTTTGTTCCCTTTTTAGAGAGAGACCAGCTTGGCAAAGTGTACATTTTTTTGTGACCACTTTTGTGACCAATTCCTAACAGAGCATATAAAGAATTTTTTCTTACAGTCAAAAAGGTGAAAAGGAATTTTTCATTCAAAAATCACAGAGCAGATTTATGTTGAAAATAATGAGAACTTCGCTGGTGCCCTCAAAAAATATGTGAGAAGCAGAGAGTGATCCCTTTTGTTTGACCAGGCTGTGGGAGACAAGGTCTTGGTCTCCAGGGAGGGAACAGTCCTGTCCTCATGTCAGCAATTTGTTTTCAACAAAAGATTCATAATGCTTTTTTCTTTTTCTTTTTTTTAATAAAGAACGGATATAGTTAGTTGACCGGGGATTAGCTAGGGATTAAGGGCTGGTTGACTTTGCAATATTTCTACCTGCTTTCTGTGCATATACTTGAATTAACAATGGTAAATAATCAAAAGGGTATTAAAATGTGAATCAACCTCGGAGGGACTCTGAGTCTATTTTTCTGTGGTTTGAAGCCCTGGGGCCTCAGGTGGCCTCACTGGAATTCTGTGGTTTTGAATTTTTAATTTCCAGGACCTGGGGGTTTTCTTGAGCTCTTGGATTGCTTAGGTGCACTGCAAATAGTCATAATTTGGGGGTAATTTTCTTAATGGTGAAGTCGATGAAGAACCCAGGTTCTTTATAATTGCCAGACTTGTTGATGACCAACCAGACCGTTATAGGGAAGACCCACTGAAACACAAAAACTTGTAAGAACTGGTCGGAAGGACAGCCTCTGACCGTGACCATCAGGCCCACGAACAAAAGAAGTGGCCTGCGGGGAACTATGCCTACCACTGTGGCTTTTCACCTGTGCAGTTAAATTTAACTCACAAAGGCTGGGAGGACGATTTGATTAATTCTGTATCTCAGCGGAAATCGGAGCCCCGTAGGAGATCAAGGCTTCAGAATTCTCCCAGGGGAAAAGACAGCAGGCACGGAGCACAAAGAAAGCCTCCTCTGTTTGTCAGGGGAGACATCATTGTTCCTTTCCTTCCTGGAGAAGTTTACAAACGTTTGCAGGTTGTCAGAAATAATTAGTCTAAAACTGTTTCATAAACCATGGAATGAAGCAGTAAGTGCCTTGTTCGGATCAAAGGGCTTCTGTTATCTCCTTGTAAATCCAAATGAAGTTTGTCTGAAAGTAAACTCTGGGAATTAAGTGATGGCAGGGGAGGGGAGCAGAAGGACTCAGAGAGCTGGTTCCAGTCGCGTCCAGAGAGCACTGAGAGGTCCTGGACGGTGCAGGCTCTAGGCTGCGGCATGCAGGACTTCTCGATGGAAAGCTCAGGACCTGTGCTGCTTCCAGGAGTGGCCAGCGATGCAGCATTTGTGGTGTAGAGCTTTCAGGGCATGGTGCGCATCCTGCCCTTGTACACAGTAAGAGCAGGAGTTTCGAGTCCCTCTGGGTGTCCACCCCCAGCGCTGCCTCTTTCGGGAAGTGGATCCTAGACAAGCTGCTTCCTCCCTTTGTGTCCATAAAGCTCCATGATGGAGCTGGGAGCGTGACCCTTCCCTGGCGAGAAGTGGACGAAGTCCACATTCAGTGGCTCAGCTCAGGGCTCATGCAGAAACAGCCCCGCAGACAGGCAGCCCTGAGATTCGTACCGCTCTTCACGATCAGTGATGGCAGCAGACATTACCGAGGGCTTCATCTGCACCAGAGGTTAAGGGGGGCCTGGGACAGAATTCAGAAATGAGGCAGCTGAGTTTTTTTCTTAAGGGGAGCTATCTGGCAGGACAGCAGCCTGCAGGGCACAACCAGAGGAACACAGCTGAGGTGGTCCTGACCCGAGTGAAAGCTGCCCCAGGGGTGAGCCACTCAGCAGCCAGGAAGCTGGCAACTCTGGTGACACCAGGCAGGCAAGATGATAAGGTGTGCTGGCCAAGAAGTGCCGAAGACTAGAGTTCTCTTTGTGTTTGTCTACGACTGTGTGTGTGCGCGTACACACACTCGTATTTATGCACATATGATAGGTCTTCTTTTACTGATCTACCTGTCTACCCTCCTTGGTGTGACCACTGTGGCCACCTCGGCCAGCAGTCTGAGCCTCCTTGGCTATGCCCTCTCCTGGAAATCACTTCCTTCTTTTTTACTGCCTCCCACCCCAGACTCTCACCTCCTGAGTTCTTCCCATTGCTGATCTTAGAGATCGGTGTGGGCTCCCTGCAAGGCCCTTTCTATCTCCTCTCCTCAGCCTCCCACCCTAGCCCCCTTGGAAGGGCAGCGGCTGCAGGACACACAGACAGACACGCAGACGGGTTCACATTCCACACAGCCTGCTTGCAGGTGCTGACGTTCCCCAACTACTGACGGGGTTGCATCAGTGGAAAACTTAATCCACTAAGCATCCTGGTTTTTTAAACCTTCACTAATTTTGACAAGATGCATTCATGAACACTTTGTGTTGGTTGAGTTTGCCCAGCTGTAGGCTAAGGGAAGTGTTCTGAGCATGTTTAAGGCAAGTGAAGCAGAGCTGCGACCCAATCGGGGCTGGAGGAGCAGGGGAAGCACTGGGCTGGACCCTGCCCTGTGCTCCTTCCCTGCACTTCTGGCCTTGATCAGAGCTGTGAGGCTCATTATGCAGGAGGTGTGAGGTGTCCGGTGACTGTGAAGGGATGGCCTAGCCCCTGGCAGTGGCACTCACATAGGTGCAGACCTAGGCTAGGCCAAGGCCCTAAGTGCAGTGCATGCCCTGCATGAGGGGGCAGGTGGATAAAAAACAAGGGTGACCAGGTGTGCCACTGAGACGGTCCCTCTGAGAGGGCCCATGGGAGACACGACCCTTGTACATAGTGCTCAGGTTCCGAGGACCTGCTGAGCAGGGGAAGGGGGCCCTGGGGAGGTATCCTAGTTACTTTCTACTTGTTGCCAAGACAAAATACCTGATGCCCAAAATTAGGGAAGGAAAGGTTTATTCTTACAGTTTCTCAGAAGTTTCAGTCCATACTTAGTTGGCTCCAAGCTAGCATGGTGTGGCAGGGCTGCCGTTCATGGTGGCTGCATGCAGCAAGGCACGCTGACGAGAGAGAGGGCGGAAGCACAAGAAGAAGACCCACCTTCCCTTACACTATATCTCAGCTCCACCCCTGGGCGAGTGCAGCACTCACATCACCAATCCCGGCACTAGACAACAAACTGAACACAAGCAAGCACTGGACTTAGCCCCATCAAAAGTATATGAGGACTTGAGGGGACATAGCATATCACCCAATATAGGAGGTCAGGTGGAGGATGGATCTTCATGCAGTGAACTTTTCCCCACACCTATACCTGAGTCCCTCGGAATGTGGGAGTGGGAGTTAGGGTTCAGTGAGGGTTGGTGTCCCTGTGGATCACACAGTGATTATGACCTGGGGCAACCAGATTTAGATAAGGCCATCTGCTCATCAGTCAAACACTTCCAGAGCACTTACACTGTGCGGACCTGGGTCAGGTGCAGAGCACAGTAGCAATGGAGGTGAAGTCCCAGATGCCCTCACGGTGCACAGGCCCAGACAAACTCAGCCCATGACCAGACAGTGTAAATAAAGTTTTATTGGCATACAGCGCATCATTGACTTAGGTTATCTAGGCAGATCTGAGTAGTTATGATAGAAAGCCTTTGGCTTACAAAACCAGAAATATTTGCTTTCTGGTCCTCTGCAGAAAAGGTTGCTAGTTCCTGGTCTAAACTTCCCTGTACAAAGTAAGTTATTCACATAAATCAGGTTTTCTAGTGGCTATGTAAAAAATGAAATAAAAATAAAAATAAACAGGTAAGATTAGTTTTAATAATGTATTTTGTATAACCTCATGTATCCAAAATATTATAATTTCAGCATGTAATCACTATAAAATATTAATGAGTTGTTTTATATTTGTTTTGAAATCTTAGCAGCCCCCTGTATGTTTTGCACTAAATCCCATTTTGGCTTGAAGGACTCATATTTCAAGCCACATGTGGTCAGTGCCTGCTATATTGGATGGGGTGGAAATTGGGAGAGAGACAAAACAAGAAGGATCAGACTTATTTACCATGATTTCACTTAGTATCCTTTGGCTTTAGGATGGTGACAAAGCCTACTCAGGAAACCATGCTTTTTTTTTTTTTTTAAACCTTCAGTTGTGTTCATGAGATAATCAATACTTCGTTAGAAAACAGGCTTTGTGTTAGGTGAGTTTGCCCAACTGTAGCGCAGTGCAAGTGTTTTGAGCACGTTTAAGGTCAGCAAAGCTAGGTGAGGGTGTTCTTCAGGTTGGCATGAAGGGTGTTTTCACTGGCTTGACCCCATCATAAGTTGGGGAACAGCTGTAACTGCAAACATGCTGCACTGACGGAGGGACTGTGACTCGTTGACACTTCCTGAGAGTTGCCCTGGGCCAGGCACCAGTTCCTTGTCAACGTGGATTACCAGGAGTATGGCCTAGTCCATCTTCTCTCCAGAGGGGACCAGGTTATAAAGAGAGTAAGACACCGTCCCAGAAGAGTTAGAGGTGACTGGAAGCATAGGAAGGGAGCCATGAACCAGGGCTAGGACCAGAGGCCCCGGGGCAAATGGCTACAAGGTCAGAAAGGGTGAGGAAAGATCCCCAGATGCTGCGGGGATGATGGGGGGTCCCTTGTGTGTCGTCCTGTGAGTTGGTACACACAGTGGGGAGTAGCAGAGATCAGACCTAGTCCAGACCCCAGCAGGACACGAGGGCCTATTCAAGCAGATGATTTAAGCAGAATTTCCTAAGGAGGTCTTTTCAATGGTGGGGAAGGAATTTGGGGAAACAACAGTGTTGGTGTGGTGCCCCAGGGCTGGCGACAGGGGCACCATCTCCACTCCCTGAAGGGTGGGCGGGTGCAGAGTGCTTGTCAGTGTGCAGTGTGCACGAGGCCCTGGGTTCAGTTCTGTCTGTGGGGTATGTGTGTGACTGATGGATGGATTGTCAGCTAGCGTCTGTGGCCTTGGGTCAAAGCCCAGGCAACACACTGGCTTCACCCTGCTCCTGACTCCAGATTTCACTCCTGCCTCCATCCTCTCTGCCCAGGCTGTTTGAAAGGGTCTCCCTGGCCCACTGGTCCCTCTGTCACCTGCCAGGCAGAAGGGATCACAGACTTCTGGGTTAAAACTCCCAGGGGGGTCCATCTCGCTCCCATCAGAATGACTGTTATCAAGAGTACAAGAACAGAAAGTTCTCAAAAGGACGTGAGGAAAAGGAACCTTCTGCGCTGTTGCTGGGCTGTGAGTTGGGCAGCCACCACGGGAATCAGTACAGAGTTTCCTCAAAAACTCAACGTGGAGCTGCCGTTCGATTCACTGCTCCCGCGCCTCAGGACACTCCGGCAGACCTGAAGTCAGCATCGCACGGGGATTCCTGCACGCCCGCGTCCGCCGTGGCGCAGTTTCCACGAGCGAGACATGGAGCCGGCCTGGCTGCCACCCACAGGTGAGCGGGGAAGGGAAGCACGGAAAGCGTCTGCAGCGTCACACAGCCCGCCGCCCAGAAGAGTGGTGTCAGGTCGTTTGTGAAAAGTGGATGGAACTGGAGGTCACCAGAGGAAGCGACACGAGCCAGGCTCTGAAAGCTGTCACTCGTGGGCTCATATGTGTTTCTCTCATCTGCGGAACCTGAGCGAGACGAGGAGAGGACAGGAAGGTAAGAGGGAGACGATGTTTTAGAAGCGAGGAAGTGCGTGAGGCAGAAGGAGTGGTGGGGTAGAGACGGTCAAAGGTGTCATGCGCTGTGCCTTGAGCGTGTCAGCGTAAGAGCCCTTATTCTGTATAACTCATAGGCACTAAGGGAGAAACCACAAGTCCACCCCACACAGAAGACATAGCAATAAAAGGAAGAGGTAGAGGAAAGGCAGGGCTCGAAGGAGGGGAGAGGACAACAGGGGCGCAGCAAGGTCTAAGTAGGGTGGAGACGCATGTGCGCGGTGCGTGGGTGTTCTGTAACGAAACCTACTAGTACAATAAAGATATACAAACCGAGCCACACCCTCGCCAGACGGTCCCGTGACTTCCCATTTTCCTTTAGAGGAACAGTGCACACCCTCCTCCCAGTGCCGGCTCCTTCCCGAGCCCTCTGCGCTCTGTCGCACTGGGCGTCCTTCAGCTTCCGCGGGGCCCTGGCCCAGTGAACGTGGCTCCGGCTGCACTCCTTCCGGAAGCTCTGCAGTCTCACACGCTGCGCTCCTGTGTATACGAGGCCACACCCTCCGGCCTGGCCCTCTGGGACCTGGCGTCTTCCCCACTGGGTTCCAGAGGCAGAGGGACAGAACTGTGGCAGCCCACCGAGGGTTGCTTTCTCCATGCCTGGCGTATAACAGATGCTTCCACTGAGAGACGATGGCTTGGGATCTCAGAAAGGCAGGAGGTACCCAGTGTGCCTCGTAAACATTCTATTAAGATACACGGTCAAGACATTTTATAGCAAGCATGTGAAAATGAACAAGAAAAGTGTTGCCCCACTCACACGGGACCCTGAGACAGGACACCAGCCTCCTGGACCCACGGATGTCAGTGTGCCTGGGACAGCAGCACATAAACTCTAGAAACTTCTGCAGCAGCTCTTGTGCAGTGCAGATTCTGCCTGAACTGCTGCTGGCCAGGGGCAGCAGATAGGGTGTTGGAGTGTTTTATTTAATGCCGGTGTCTAAGGGTTACTTACGATCAACAACCTCAAGACAAATTACACACTTTGGAATTTCAAATGCCTTTTTTTAAAGTATAAAAGCAATGCATCCTCATTAGATTTCTTCAGCATTTGAATTTTTATGTATTCTGTAAAAGTGAAATCCCCTCATTTAATCCTCCAGATCTTTCACCACATTTTCCTCTGTAGATACATACCAGCATCTTGTTGTTTACTTATTTTACAGAAATGAGATCAAAGTAGAATATTCTTGTACAGCTTGATTTTTTAAAAAATTTAACAGCAAACCATGGACACCTTCCTAAGGAAGTTCATACCAACCCAAAGTTTTTTAGCTCTTCTATGTTGCTCTGTGCAATGAAAAGGTCATAGTTTATCTAATGAGTCCCGTGTTGATAGAGGTATGGTTGTTTCCAATTTTTCACTATTATGAGGCACGTTCCAAAGACCATTGGGAGAAAATGTCCTTGCATAATTGGGTGGAGGTTTCTGCAGGATGAATTCCTGCCTGGAAATAGATTCATATGGTAAGAGGTGTGAGCATTTTAGATGCTAATTGGCATTGTCAAATTACCATCCACGTGAAGTTGTGCAAAATGCACAGTTCTCCTACGAGAGAGCACGCATTGGGAAGGAAGTGACAGAAAATCAAACTCCAACTAGTTTAAGCAAACAAAAATATCTGGACTTATAGGGTGCAGAGTTTGCTATAGGATTTAAAAGATATCGTGAAAGCCTGGCCCCTCTGCCTCCCAGCTCAGTTCTGCTGTACTGTGCATTTGCCTTACTTTCAAGCAGGTTCTTTCCTCATGGTCACAAGAGGGCTGCCAGCAGCAAAGGTCAAAATCCAAATGAGTTGAATACAGCTTTCAGCATTACTGGCACAAGCCCAGAGAATCACTCTGATTGGATGCCTCTGGGTCACATGTTCATCCTTGAACCAATCAGTGTGTCTGAGGCAAGGTGATGTAGGGGTTGGTGTAATGCTTTGCCATCACCATCTTGCAGATTCTTAATAGTTGAGCAAGGCCCCTGCATTTTTATTTTACATAAGGATTCAAAAATTGTATAACCTGTGACTAGATGAAAATTAGGGTTATTTTTAGAAAAAAAGCAACAGATAGCCAAGTGTCTTAGTTACTTTTCATATTGCCGGGACAAAATATTTCACACCCACAAATTGAAGGAGGAAAGGTTTATTTCAACCCACAGTTTATAGAGGTTTCAGTCCATAGTCAGCTTGCTCTAAAGCAGGGCGGCAGAGCAGAGGGGCATCACGGAGAAGAAACAGTCCATGGCAGGGCAGGCAGCAGGCAGTGAGTAGCAGCCTCCTTTTCCCTCTTGTCCCGTCCAGGCTACAAATCCTACAGCTCTTCTCTGCCGCCCATATCCAGAGTGGTCCTTCCTGTTACCCACACCCAGAGATACGTTAGACCAGTCAGGGGACTAATTCAGTCACACCCTTAATCCATATTCACACACCTTACATTGAGCCACCTCTGAAAAGCCCCACAAAGTACACATAAGTGTTTAGGGGGGACATCTAGATAAAAGCCATGACATGGAGTTAGCAAAACATAAGTGCCCCACTACAATGGTAGGTGCTAACTAACCTGATTGAGTTGTCACCTTGATTGGTTTTGTTCTTGGCCTTTCTAATCCTTGATCCCACATGGAAAATAGTGGTGCCGGGCTAGGTGGTCTCTGATTGATGCTGTCTGCCTGGCTTATGCTGTGAACATTAATCTGTACCTTGCACCAAGTTTACACATTTGATGATGTTCTTAAATGTAAATTGCCTTAATGGCACTGCTATTAAAAACGGGCTATGAATTCAAAGAAATCCCTTGCAACAGTTACAAGAAGGAGAGAACTGCGCTGATGGAGCCCAGCCTTGTTGCTTAGCAACCACCAGCTTTATGGAACAGTTCCAATAAGAAAATCCCAAGGTTTAGGGCAATGCATTCTGAAAAATTTGCAAATTGGTAACAGCTTGGTGTAGTGGATCAGACATATTTTCATAGTCTGCTTTCCTTCTACAAGTAACCCAATTATTTTTCTTTAATTGAGGACTAAAACACACACTTAAATGGTATCCAGGTACTTGTAATGTGCTTTCTTCCTTTTCTTTTTGTTTGCTTCTTGCTTTCTTTCTTTCTTCTTCTTCTTCTTCTTCTTCTTCTTCTTCTTCTTCTTCTTCTTCTTCAACAGGGTCTTGCTATGCAGTTCAGGCTGACCTTGGGGTCACTTTGTAGCCCAGGTTGGTCTTGAACTTGCAAATGATTTTCCTGCCTCAGCCTCCCAAGTGCTAGGATTATAGGAGTATCCTGCCACCACATCTGGTTTTTCTTTTCTTTTTTAAAAATGGTCTCATCCATATATTTCAGAGAAGGTTACTTCACATGGTCTATATTGCAAAAGAGGGGTTGATCGTTACCTTAGCTATTGACACATGGGTGCATCCTCTGTGGAAAGAAAATGGAGGCGTTCTAGACGGAGCTCAGAACCCTTTGCTCAGTCCTGTCCCACCTGCTGCTTCCTGTCACCCTTTCTCAGCCCCTACTCTTTTTTGGGGGGAGGATCACTATTATTATTAATCTGCATTTCCTTCTAAAGTTATCTCTGTGTAGATATCCATACATCCAGATAAATAGAAACTCAAAGAAAATGTATAAAATTGTGTGGTTTCGCCATGAAAAGTATCACAGTGCACTTCTCTTGGGACCCTTCCCCGCTTCACATAGCTTGGTTATCCACATAATTACATGTAGGCTTATCCC
Source organism: Dasyprocta punctata (assembly GCA_004363535.1). NCBI lineage: Eukaryota > Metazoa > Chordata > Mammalia > Rodentia > Dasyproctidae > Dasyprocta > Dasyprocta punctata. Next base: position 30,813 of record RJWM01006571.1, read on the forward strand.
AGCCACTTAAACCATAGGAGAGTTTGTGCTATAGAAATAGTGCACATTTTATGTGGCCTTGATGGTCTTTCGGGTGATTTGTAGTTTTTATGATTTCACGGATAGTGCCACAGCGCACTTCCTTGTGCGTGCCTTGGAGGGTGATGTGAGCTCTGCACAGGGCCTGGCAGGGGTGGAGGCTGTTGGCTGGGGAGTCGTGAAGTGGGCTCTGAGATGGCTTATCGGGGCTGCTTGTGGCATCACACCTCTGGGGACTTGCAGGCCCAGAGACTGGGCAGTGGGAGGCTGGGCTGTGAGAAATCGTCCCTGACCTCATTTGGCCCAGGGTTGGCTTGTGCTCTGAAGCAGGGTCGGCTTTTTGGAGTCCTGAGCTGGGGCCACGGGCTGGGTTCTTGCATCCCCAAGTTAGTTGGTTCCTGGATGTGGGTTGCCCTGGGGAAACACAGTGGCCTTGACAGTCACTGACAATCCTGGGAATGGAAATGGGAGAGAGGAGGTGGCAGGACAGGGCAGCTGCCCTCGGCTGTGCATGCCCCTGGCAGCCTGAGGCCTGAGAGGTCTGATCGTGGGCGTGGGCTGTGGGCAGGACACTGCAGCCCCACAGACAGGGGTCTACATTCAGGGAGCACTGCCAGATTGCCTTTGGTGGGCCCATGGAAGAACATGTGTGGCCAGAAATGGATGGCTTGTTTGATTTCAGAGGGAGGAGACCGTAGACAACCCGAGGCAGATTCCACAGCATTCAAGAATTACCTGTGTTTCTGCAACCATTTCTCAAGCCACCTTCCATCTGCAACTGCCCAGATTCTACTTCAGGAAATAGCACAGTCTACTACTTCATGAAATAGCACAGAACTGAACCACATCTTCTTTCCTTCCCAGTGCCAAACGATTTCCAAGGCAATCATGCAGGTCAGGACATCTCAAAGGCTTCTGACCGGAGACTTTCAGAGCCCACTGGAAATCTGTAAATGCAAATTGCCGCCCATTAACACATGCTGAGCTCTGCTGGGGGCAGCCACATCAATTGGAAGGAACTTACATAAATTGCGATTTGATAACTTGTTTTTACACAATAAATTTTATTAAACATAGATGGGAATCATTAGCTGAAACACTTAATTAAAACTATGGCCAAATTAGATGACTGCTAAGGAGAGTTCTCTAAATTTATTGCCCAATGATCTATAGTCTTGCTCAGTAATATACTCCAGAACCTCCTTAATGAAGCTATTAAGTGCATAAATATCATATGTGCCAAATGGCAAAATTTAGTGATGATCTAACCCAATTTTCTTGCAAAGTAAATAAACCCTGTTGAAAGGAACCACTAATTTATGGTGATGACGATATTAGGGTAGAAATTCCCTACCTGCCTGAAAACAGACCTTTTAAAGCAATGATTCATCGCACCCAGAGCCTGAGCGGGTAGCAGATCTGCTCTTTCCTTACTCTCTTTCTTGAGGTTTCCTTCTGCGAATGGAAACCCCTGCAGGCTTGAACGCGCTGAACTAACTGATGAGGAGTTTGGGGAAGTCCTTCCCAAGGGAGTGCTTGTCGGATGGAGGAGTTGGTAACCTCCCCATGCAATGGCTGTGATGTTGGAGGCCCAGGAAGGGCGCTGGTGTGGCTGTGAATGCACCTGGCCTCCCCGCCTTTAGAGCCCCTTTACTGGAGCAGCTGAAGCTTCATTGCTAACAGGTGGACCCCATGTCCTGCTTCAGCAGCTGGGCTTGGATCTGAATGAGGATGGCAGCTCTGCTGGACGCAGTGGGAGTCGTCGCTCCTTCCCCTTGCTGGCCTGCTTGAATTCGCCCGATGTTCCTGCCCTTACCGCATCGGCAGGCGACACTTCCTTCCTCCGCCTGCAGTAGCTGAGCCCCAGACCACCACACGGCATGCCCTCCCCCAAGTGTCCTCTCACCTTCCCTCATGGGGCATCCAAGTAGGACCCCGCTCCTCTCATGCCCTCCCCATGGCTTCCGCTTGTCTCGTGGTGTTCATCACTAGGCGACACACATATTTACCCCTTTATTATCTGTCTCTCCCACATGAATGCAATGCCAGGGAGGGAGTGGTTTATGTTCTTGCTCTCTGTGGATCCCTAACACCGTATATGGTGCCCAACACATGATAGATGCTTACTAGATATATTTTTACTTAATACATGAGTGAATAAATGAATAATCAGCAGCAACCACTTGCAACCCACTCTGGGAGTCGGTCACTGTGCAGTCCTCTCATCCTACACCTGCCCTAACGTGGTAATGATTTGTTGGAGTCAGAAATGAGCTGGTGAGAGGTCCCAGCGAAGCAGTCCTGCCCCGTGACAGGCAGTGCAGGGGCTGAGGTGGTGCATGGGAGCATGCCTAAGTGCACAGGGTGCTTGTGGACACTGCATCCGTGCCTGGCAGTTTGCACGTGTGGATGCAGGCTGTGGCGAAGGCATGCTCGGTGGGAGTAGAAGGCCGAGGTGGGAGTAGAAGGCCGAGGACAACTCCTTGAACCCCGGTTCCAGCAGCATGCAGAGGGGAGGAGGAGGGGCTTCCAAGTCACTGTGAAGCAGCATAAAGAGGAGAGGAAGTATGGAACCAGCAGAGCTGGGTCCCAGGTCACGGATGGTGTCACCCAAGGGCACAGTCAACCGAGACCACTGGTGCTCAGCAGGCAAGAAGGATCAGGAGAGGAGCATGGCTGCTCACTGGAGCTTCAAGACCAAGGTGGGCAACAGCAGTGGTTCAGGCTGAACCACAGGGAGAAAGTGGTGAGGGAGATGCCGGGAGAGGAAAGCGTGCACGGACCAGAGTGTGGCCATATGTAGCACAACCCCCCAGAGACTTGAAGCCCCAGGTCACTCAGCTGTAGCTGGGCTCTGCTGACCTCAAAGCGTGTTATGCTCACTTGTAGTGGTCCCAAGGTGTGGGTGTGTTTGGGAGCTGCTTTCAGACGGCCCATGACATGACCCCAACAATGAACCACGTAGCTGGTGAGTGTCCACTTCTCCAAATCTCTGTCCATCCTAAATGCTGAAAGGAGAAAGCCTCTTCCGGTTTAGGGAGATAACGTTCTCCCGCCTGCCGTCTTCCTCTCTTGAAAAGATGAGGAGCCCTGTGTGTGGCAGCGCCTCTTCCTTACTGGCTGTCCTGGAACTGGTGTTTTGTGACAAAGCGTACTCATCGTGACCTCACCGCTACTGGCTTGCGTAGTGCCCCCCGGCACCTGTGGCTGTGCTGACTCTCGGTGTGTGAACTTACCCGGAAATAGTCTTTGTGGCTATAACAAGGTAGGGCAGGTTTGCTCTGGATTAGGGTCGATCCTTCTCTAATGAGGTGCATCCTTGTAAGAAGGGGATCAGAGCCTGAGTCCAGTGCACCAAGAAGACCATGAGACTGTGACCACCCAGGCATGGAAGGGAGGGACGCAGCTGCAAGCCAAGGAGCACTAAGGAGCCCTGAGGACTCGTAGGAGACACAAGAACTGGGTGGTGGCAGGAAGGGTCCTTTCTCGTGCCTTCAGAGGGAGCACACTCCTGCCAATGCCTCGGTTTTGAACTTCTGGCCTCCGGGATGAAGCGAGAATGACTCATGTTGTTTTAAGCCATCTAGTTTGTGGCGATTTGTTATAGCAAATTTCTCACTGCTTTGGGTAAATCGATCAATTAATAATTGAGAAAATTGCCTCATGTAGTAAATGGATGAACATTTTGAAATTCAGAGAAAATCTTTTGTACAGTAGATGTGTCAGGAGAGTCTTATGAAACAATATAGTAAAAAAATAAGGTTCAGGCACAAACCATGAAATCGTCACAATATTAAGAATATTTTTCCTTTAAAAAAAGTAAGCAACCAATCTTTGCACAAAAATAGAATTTTGTTGATCTATATTTTGATGAAATAAATTTGATGAAGTTGATAACCAGGTGGCCTGGCTTGGAATCGTGATCCTCCTGGATCTGTCCTTGTCTCCTCATTTATAACCCGAAAGGCACAAAAGCATATTTTCAAAAAACCAACCCTTGTATATGAAAGCAGATTTATCATTCAGATCCATCATTAATTTCCCAATGATGTTCTCCCTGGCTGTAAAAAAAGAGTTAGAGCTCTTTATGAAAATTTTATTCCAGAGAAAATGGTCTTGGAACATGTTTTCCCCAACCTCTTTTAACCTTTGGTTCCCTATGTTATTATTATTAAGTAATAATGTTGCTTCCTGCCAACATAATTCTTTCTTCTTTGTACTTTAGAAACCCAGCGATGCTTTTTGGTGTAGAGGACAAATCAGCACTTAGTCACTGCCGCGTGCTCCTGGCTGGTCCCCTTACGGCCACTTAGATGGCCATCTTACATCATCTTTTATGAGTACATCAACTTATTTGCAATTAAGTTTAGATTGTCTAATAAAATCTGGTGACATTTTAGCTTACAGTTTATGTCCCAGTAAAAGGCTCCGAATGTTATTGCCATCAGAATCCATGACACAGCCCTACATAAAGCTTTTATTTCTGGCTGGACAACTGACAGTGCGTTCAGAAATGGGAGCTCGGAGGGATGGGGGAAGCGAGTTTGGGGCCCTGGTCGCCTCCCGAGGGTTTTATTTTCTCGGTCAGGTTCCCCTTCAAGAACTCAAACAATGTTCAATCCTTTCTGATCACAAGCACCTGGAGATGTGCGGCGAGGCCTGCTGTGGGCGGGGGTGAGACCCTCAGGCGCGGGGTGGAGAAGCCTCCGTGGGAGCCGGGCTTCCTCACGGGAAGTCCCTGCAAAGTCGCCTCCGCGCCTCGCCCGCATTACTCCCGTGAGGGTCACGCGGCGCTAAATAAACACGGGCTCAGTAGGGGCCGGCAGTGACAGCGCGTGAGTTATGCCGGCCCACCTGGGGCGGAAACGGCTGTCACTGCGTGGGTGACGCTGCTGGTGGCCTGGGAGGCACAGTTGGCCCCATGGGAGACCCGGCCTGGCGTGCCTGCAGTCCCAAGGCTGAGAAATCCCGATGGAGCCGAAACCTTGTTAAAGCCCAGACACTTCGCAGTGGCAGCAGGGGTGCTCGTCCTGTTCCGGAGGCGCGACTCGGCCCAGTCCTCCGAAGCAGACCTTCGCGAAGTGCAGACCCCGGCCCAGGTTAAGAGGAGAGGCTGCCCGGCATCGGTCCCTGACCTGACCGGAGCAGGTGGCGAGCAGAGGGCACAGGAAACTTGCCGGGCGTTTTTAGGAGATGAAAGACACGCAAGCAGAATCTGCGGCTGGGCTTTTGGGGAGGAGGAAGCAGGCCCAGAGGATCTGCTTCTGTGTTCTGTCGGGAGACACGTGCAACTTGGAAGCTTCATTTTCAAACAGAAAGTGCACTCTTTGAGGAAAAACTGTCCCAGTGCGTTTCCTAGTGGCCTCCCAGAAGCCCGGGGGATTTGTGATCCCAGACTACAAGCAGAGGGCTCTGAGCGAAGCCCCGGGTGTAATGTGGGTGGAGCGTGGAATCTTCTGTGACTCTTACCTCTGAAAAGCTTACAATTTCAGAAATGAAACCAGTTCGTGCATAAAATATCCCCTCTCCAAGCACGGTCATTTCCACGCTTCCTCTGGTGTGGGGATCAGGGTTATAAAGCATGGTGGTGATACCCAAAGATCCTCGGTGCACGGAAAGAGGGCCCTCTATTTATAGCCCTCCGCATCATGGTTCCCCTGCGTATGCATTCATCTCCCTGAGAATTCCGAGCTCCCAAACGCCCAAGGAGATATGCTAAGCCCTTCCCCTGTGGCATTCTTCCAGACAGGATTTAAGAGACACCAGAGGATGGTACATTTATACTGAGTCTGCAGTTTCCTAAACGTGAAGGAGATGAACAGCTCTCAGTTAAGGAGCACGGGTCAGCTAGGAGCTTGAAATTGAAAATTTGAGCTGACACAGGCGAGAAATACTGCTCGTGGCTTCACGGGGTGTGCTGGACCTCCAAGCTCCCGCAGACGCCCGAGCAGAGCAGAAATAGATCGAAGCCAGCGAGTGTGGTCCCATTGGAGTGAATGAAGAACCGAATTGCTCGGAGGCCGTGGAATGTCAGCAGGCTGGGTTTGGAGGGGGTTGGAGGCCTCCGCAGAGGAGGGGGCTGGACTGGGTTTGTGTCCTTTCTTCCACTCCTAGTGAATTTCATAACTGATACTCCAAATCATATGTTTATGGAGAAACAAAATGACTGCTATGAATACAAAGGAGGAGGGGTGTTAATTAAAATATTGACACGAACCCTTTTAAAGGAAAATAATTCGTTTCCTCTGGAGCGCGGAAGAGGCTTGGTGGCATGGAAAGCAAAGGAACTTTGTCATTGAACAGGTCTTGCTTAGAATCAAATGCTGCTCGCTGGTTGCCTGATGCTCCTGGGCTGAGTTCAGGCTTCCTCAGCGTGAAGGAAGAAGGGGACTGAGGTTTACACCGTCTCTGGGCCTGGAAAGGCTGTGACAGTTCTCTGATGGCAGCTGGATAGAATTCTGCCTGAGAGCGACCTGCTTAAATAGCACAAGGGGCCGGAGGATTGCAGAGGGCACCTGGCAAGTGAGCAGAGGTCTTAGCCTCCACCCAGGTCCCTGACCTTTCTAAGGCCTGAATCTCTCACAGTTCTTTGATATCAAGCCACAGAAACCAGTTCTTCTATTTTAAGCAACAAAGGAATTTACCTGCAGTGCGCTGGGTGGCTGGTCACGTGGCAATGTGGAGAATCAGGCAGCAGGCCAGGAAAGAAACCAGGGCAGCCATACGAGGAGCACAGCCCACCTATGCAGCGGTTGGTTCAGTGTTACCATTCACCTCGGGCTGGTGTCATTTGGTTTTTCTTATTTTCATGGCTTGAGTCCCTTCAGCTTTGCCTGGGTCACAAGCCCGGTCCTTGGGGAGGATCGAGTGCTTTGGATGAGACACACTGACCCTGTGCACATGGCAGAGGTGATGCCCTTGGTCCCTCCAGTCATGCGAAGGGGAGGGATACTGGGAACCAGGTTGCCAGGTGGGCAGCGCACCTTCGTCCGCCCTGCTTATTGTGTGCCCTGCAGTCCCAGGCCTGCCTCCTCCTCCGGGTTGTCTTACTTCCTCTGCCAGCTAGATAAAAAATCATTGTCAGTTCAAGGCAGCTGCCCCAGCTTGTTTATCTGAAGTCAGGAATTTGCAGAAGTATCTGCTACCACTGCAGATGTCCCTGTCACCAGGCAGGCAGGCGAGCGGCAGATGCTACCATCTCAGGGAGTTTGAGAGTCTAATGATGCACTCTGAAAACTTAGTCTTAGATCTCAGAAGTTGCCAAGTTAGCTAATAACCTGGGTTCCCAGACACCCCTGGAACAAACTTGTATTTCTAGTGCCTTTCCAAGGCAGGGCTTTGTATGTGGGTTGTGGATAAAACTGAATCAATTAGCAGCGTATACAATTTTATGCAAATCCTCCCCTCCCGGCTTTGTTCCTCTGGGCCATGATATCTTTAGTATTCTGTGGGAAAATTCCTCAAGACTATCTTACCCTGTAACATGACATGAAGAAATCTAGAAAAAATGAATGATATAGGCATATTGGCCAATTAAAAGAAAAGCTTGCAAAGCAAAGAGAAACAAACAACCTCTGAGTTCTCTGCTTATGAAATATTTATTCGGTGGCAGAGAAGACACTGAGGTTCGGAAATGAACTTTGCAAAGTAATTACTTTTGATCCCTGAAAAAATCCATTCAAAGGCCTTCAGGTAAACATCATCTTTGATGGGTGGGAGGTGAATTGCAGAGCAATACTGAGCTTCTACAGGAAACAAGGAATGAATCAAAGGAAGCAGGTTGTCCAGCACTCTGGAAAGTGTTCCTGTATGAAATCACCCAGCTCATGTGCTTTGCAAGTGGAGCAGAGATGCAGAAAGGAGGATGATGAGCTACGATCACATGGCAGATGCCAAAACCCACGGGCGGCAGGGCTGAGAGAGGAGGCTCATCCTTCTCAAAGCAATTTCATGTAATGCACATGTATTTAAAAAGAGACTATGTGCCACTAATTTTGATAAAGATCTTTAAAATGACATTAAAATGGAAATAGACTCGAACTAGGCATCTCCTGGGAAAATGTCAGTAGTTATGTTACATTTGTTTTTCGTTTTGTTCCAGTGTGCTTGTGAAAATAGCTTCATCTTCAATACTCCCAGAGTGAAAAAATGAAGTTTCCAGGAGAGGGGAGCATTTTTTCGATTTCAAATGAATTCTCCAGGGAGGTTTGCTCTGTGGAATACCGCACGCTTTGCCATGGACCGAACTCAGCGCACACAGTTCCCAGGGGTACGTGTTCACCTGTGTTCTCACAGCTTTAGATTTTAAGCCCTTCTTGAAGGAGGCCAGGCTCCATTTTCAAGTTTAAGAAATAACATCCTGGATCAAAAACCTGGTAAGGAAACTGCCTGGTCCAGAGTGGGGCTTCATTATCCTGGCTCTGCCCCTATCCGGATGGGCATGACTGGATGGGTTCAAAGGATGCCCCAGGACTAGTCTTTTTCTTTTTAAATTAATTAATTAGGCAAATAAAAATTGCATGTATTTATGTGTAAAAGATGATATTGGAAAATATGCATGCATTGTATAAAGCCTAAATCGAGCTATTTAATGTGCACGTTATCCCACACGTGTGGCATTGCTTGTGGTGAGGAGAACTAAGCTCTCCTCGGAGCAGTGCTTATGAGTGTGTGCTTTGCAGCCGGCTGCACTCACCGTGCTGGGTACCACGGTGCCCCTTACCTGGGCTCATCCAGGAAGGTGGACCAATCTTCACCATCACATCCCTGCCATATCTGTGTCAAGGTGAAAAGAAATAGATGTTTTTGTTTGAGAGCCATTATTGGAAGAGAATATTCTATAAACTCCCCACATGATGAGAGAGAGAGAGAGAGAGAGAGAGAAATTGAACCTCCCCTCTCTTAAAATCTCCAGAATGTTTTCCTACAGTTTAGATGTCATTTCTAAAACAGTGTTCTTGATATCCTGCTAAAATCTTGGGGCAGTACTTGGAATGAGAAAGAAACAGACAAGACTCACTTTCCTTCTCTACTTCAGAGAGAAAAGCAAAATCCTGTGCATTGTTTCTGAGAGAAAAGCCTGGAATCATTTTTCTGTCTTTTCCCCCTGATGGGTCACAGATCAAGAAGGAAAAGTTTAAAACAATAATAAAGGTCAAATCACCCCCTAAAGATGGTCAGACACTAATCTCAGCCTGCATATTTGGAGAAATTTATATTCTGTGGGTGCACTGTGAAAAGTCCAGGGAGCCCCCTGAGATGTAGCTTTGGTGTTCTCCTGTGGAGTGGCCCCTCCTGCGCACTGGCAATGGAGGAGCAATGTGGGGTGCCTGGGGCCTGCAGCACGTGCTTGCTAAAGCCCAGCGAAGTCCACCCAGGAGCCTGCTGCCTGCATGAAGTTCCAGGATGCCCTGGGAGCTTCTGGGGTGCAGCAGTGGGGAGCAGTGTGGAGTGGTTAGGTGCGGGGGTTGAAGTCAGAAGCCAGAACTCAGGGAAGCTGGAAGAGTGCAGGGCTGAGCCCCGAAACAGGTTCAGGAAGCAGGGGAGACCTGGGCACATCCTGTACTGAGCACCATGTACTAAAGACCACGCAGCAGTAGGTGCAGGGCGCACTTCTAAGAGCACCTCTTCCGCTCCAAACCTGTACTTCGTGCTTTGTCTCTGTTCCTCTCCACGTGCCAGGCAGTTCTGGCCGTCACTGTCACAGATGAGCAGACGCAAGTTGGGTGGCTGAGAGGACTCAGGGAAGCCTTCGAGCCCGGTCTGTCTTCCCGGGCAGCGCAGCCCCCCGCCTCCCACTCCTTTGCCTTTCAACCTCAGCCAAATGGCCTCTTGGGCATCTTGTTCTAAGTAAGGCTCCTTGGCAAAAACCGCTTCTTCCTTGGGATGAAATCGATGTGCTTCTCAGCTCGTTGCTTTGTATGCTTCGTGGAGTCCTGGTTTGTTTGTGCGCCTACACCCTTCTTTTCCATAAGGAAGACAGGGGAAGGCCCCTTTCTCCCTCGCAGATGTGACATTACTGCTAAGTGACAGTGAGAAGTAATTAGCACCCCAAGCCCCACTGCCTGCAACCTGTCTGAGCGGTTCCCACGTTCCTGTCAAGCGGTCTCGGAAGCGCATGGATAATTCATGGGTGTGCTCTGACGCGGTGAGCGGGGAGAGACTGCTGGGGTTGCCGCAGGGAGCAGTGCAGTCCAGAGCGAGGTGGCTTTTCTTCCCGAAGGGGGTTTTATCTGGGGGAAGATCAGGCTGATGGGCAGCCTGGATGGGCCTTTGGACCCCCAGAGGTATCCCGGCCACCGGCCGCAGCAGACACCCGAGGAGTCTGTGGGTCTGAGGGCCCGCTGTGCCTGCTTCCCTCCTCCATCGGAGCTTTGCAGGCTTAATTCAGCCAGCCAGCCGGTGCTTAAGGAGCTCTACCGCAGAGAAGAAGGGACAGGGTTTCGCCTCTGTCATCAGCAGATAGGTTGATGCTTCCTTTTTTTTTTGCTCAGAAAGAAGGAAAGGTCAAAAAGTCACTAAGGCCTGGGCTCAAGGGGGCTGCTGAGGAGCTGGGCTGCCCCAGAGTGAGGGGTCTCTGTCCCTAGAGGGCACTCATGTACCCCAGGAGGGTCAGGAGCCAGCGTGATAAGGAGAATGGCTCCCCAGAGGAGTGGGCTCCAAGCTTACTGGGGCAATCGGCTCTCTCCTTGAACTTGATATTCATAAGGGAGCCATGTCCTGGTTTCCGATTTTGTTTCTGACACACAGGGCATGGGGTGAACAAGGTGAAGTCTCAGGAGACTGGAGACCATGCTCCCCTTATGTGTGCTTGTGTGTATGTGACAGTGTGTGTGACCATGAGCATCTGCATGTGTCTCTGCGTGTTTGTGGGCTGTGTGTGTGTATGCGTGTGAGCACTCAAGCGTGCACAGGTGTATGTCAGTATGTGTGCACACTTGGGTATCATTAATGTGTGAATGTGGGCATGTGTGTGTGTCAGTGTGTGGATGTCTGTTTCTGTGTGTGTATGTGCGTGAGTATGTGTGTGTCTGTGCTTGTTTTCATGAGCGCTGGGTGTGTATTTGTGCTTGCGTTCCACTCTGTGTGCCTACTCGAGTGCGTGTGGGTACCTGAACGTGTGCCAGAGTGTGAATGGCCATATGTATATGTGTGAGGGCTTGTGTGTGTGCAGACTGTGTGAGGGTGCTGGTGTGGAAGCATGAGCGTGTGCACGTGTTTGTGTGATATGTGACGGCGAGTGTGCATGTGCGGCTGTATTAAGCCGTAAGTCTTTCCGGCGTTGTCGTGCAGTACGAGGCTGACTGCTGGGCCGCACCCTGTGGCCTTTGGTGCCTGTGCTCCACCATCAGCAGCGCTTGGCCTCCCTCCTGCCTCGCAGCCTCTGTTCTGATGTCCAGCAACCTGAGTGGACTTGCCCCTGGTTCTGCGCTAAGCTGTTCTCTCTTCTTCACTGGGACGATCGCTTCTGCCCTTTCCTCCTCTTAGCCACTCACTGTTCCCTGCCTCTTGAGGTGACCACATGAGTGCGGGACTGCTCCCTGGGGGCAGTCAGAACGGGGCTAGAGTCATTGTCCCACTACTGTTGAATCTAATAACAAAGGCATCTTTCGGGGCATCCGGTCTCGGCACATCCTCCCAGGCATCTCGACACCACATCATATACCACTGCCTTCCTTGAGAAGAAGGCTCACTGCCCACGCTTCTAAGGGAGCTGGAAGTCTGGAAGCATAGGGAGCTGTGCACACAGCTTGCTCCAGGCAATGCTCTTACTCCGGGATGAACAAGGCTTGGAGCAGGCTTCTGTTCTATGGCAGTGGCATTCATGCGGGCCATGCTGTCCCACCAGGTACGTAGGAGACACTCACCTGCCTGCTGAGTCCCTGAAGCTTCACGTGTCATCTTTTATAGGGATTTCTTGTAGCAATTAACTAATTTTCCAACAGAGGAAAAATGAGGGCAAAACTGAAGTGATTTCCTAGGAAAAATTATGTGGGATGAAACACACACTACATTGCTTTCACGCTGAAATGGGGATCCTGACCAATCACCTGATAACAAGTGCTGAGCCCACACCGAGCTCTGCTGTATGCTTGATCCCCCGCTCACCCATGAGGTGCTGCTGCTGCTGTCATTTTGCACATGCAAAAGCCATGCTGACGCTGTCCCAGGTTCACAGTTAGTAAAGGGACCACCTTGTTCTATTTAACAAGTAGTGCTGAGCTTAGGTGATGATGGTAGTAACACCAAAGACAATGGGGTCATCTCAGCACCAGCGCCTTTGCCCTCTCTGAGATGGACATTTGCAATCTGGATGTTCCTGAAGCATGCCATGATAGCAGCGTCTGATAAGCCAGGTCTTCTAGTTCTAAGGCCATTTCTCTTGAAGACTTGTGCTTGTTTCATGATGTGTATATGGCTACAGATCATGGGGCTTCTCCTGTGTTCCAATCCTTCCAGTGGGAGCACAATTTGGAGACTCACTTGCAAGTGTACTGTAATGTAACCAAAATACAAACTGAGCTGTTATAACATAATCCCAGTACTTTTCCCCTCTGCCTCACCATCTCTAGATTCGGCTGAAGTTGAGTTTATAGATGTTATAGACAACTGCCTTTTTTATCTTTCTTTTTGTTTAACCACAAGGAGTATGAGGTAAATTTTTCTCAAGTAATAATTCATGGTGTGGTTGTTTTACCATTGGAAGGATTTTATCTTCTTATTCTTTCTTAGATAAGCATCAATAAGAAAAAATGGGCAGTAAACCATTTCTTCTTAAAATTTTGCATGGCGGCATAAAATGGTTCACATTCTCGGTGAGTCCAAATGAAATTTCCTTCACTTAATGTTCTTCCTCATTGGTTTGGGAGAATAATGATGAGAATTTGAGAAGTTTTTCAGATGGAACTTAAAAAAACTGTGTTTAATATTTATGGGGTAGAAAGGTCTAAATTGGAATTGCTAAAGCTGGGGAATGCAGGATATAGAAACTGATGCCGGGCATTGCTCCACCTCATATAAATCAAACTGGGTTTTTGTGTAGCTGCTCATTTCATGAGAATGCAGGCTGAACCCAGAGTATTGGAATGCTCTTCCCTGCTTGCTGACAATGTGTCTCATTTCTTTGGGATATCCTGAAATTCAGTGGCTGGAGCTGGCTACTCATGTCACACCAGAGTTCATTTAATGTGCATTTCCTAGCTTGCTTCACAAAGTATGAACTCAGAAGCAATGAATTCAAGTCCTGTGTCACTTCCTTGAAAACTCCCTGACCTTGAAACCTGACATAGTCTGGGCCTTCAGTTTGTTTATCGGTCAAATGGGAATCCCAGTAATGTCACATATCTGGGATGCATCTGTAGTGTCTCAGCCTCAAGCAAGACCTCAGTCCAGCCGCTGCAACTGACGTCTTTGTGCTGTTTGCCTGCAGCAGCCAGACTCACCCACAGCAAAGATGTAGGCCACCAAGGCTGTGTGTGACAGGGACCATCTGTGTGAATAGGAATACTTGGAAAACCACCTCCTACAGAGGTTGCTGTTTGTGAAAGCACTTGAGGGATGGCGGCAGTTAGCGGAAGAGGAAACTAGAGTCAGCCCCAAGCTGGTTTGGTAGAGATGAAGCAATGGAGACGTCAGAGACTTGCATACATTCCTGTGTGCTTTTCTATCATGCAGGACAGCTCATCTGTCTGAATGTGTGTTTGTATTGCCTCTTGGAGCAGAGTCCTCAATTGCCCTGCATTTTGAATGTGTCTTTTCACTCCTTTGTGCTCTGACTCAGGAATGCAGCTCCAGAGAATAGTACTCTGCATTGGTGGCTGCTTAGAATGAACCCTGTGCCTGCCTCATCCTGGTGAGCGGGTCACTTGGAGGAGCAGGGCACAGGCTCCCATGGAGAAAGCAAAAGCCTGCTGTGGCTGCAGACAACAGGGTCTGGTAGAGCAGAGGCAGAGGTGGGGGCAGGGTGCTGTCTTCAGAGCCTGTTTGTTATTCATAGAGGAAAGCAAAATTTTGCAGAAATAAGATAAATGTTCCATGCAATTGCACAAGTTCTCTTGTCAAATTAAAAACAGTAGCAGTGTAGCAGCAGATTAAGTATTTTCTGCTTCTTTGTGCCATCTCCAGCGAAAAGGAGGAAAAAATGTGGAGAGGGGATAAAAAAGGAAGAAAAAAGTCCTGGTTGGCTTCACAAAGTGGTGGGTTATGTTCATGAGCAATGTGGAAGGCTGCCAGGGAAGGTGTGAGGCAGGGCAAGAGTGCTTGCCAGCATGGCTGGCTGCTGCTCCACAGAGCATTAGGTGCTGTTTGCTTTTGTTTTACCATGGGGAGGGAGAAAGCTGTGTTGGGATGGATAGGTACCTACCACAGACCCTGCCCTGAACAGATACCTCTTTCTCCCAATGACACAAGAATGGTGGATCTTATTATCCTGGAAGCCAGCTGTAGACCTCTCTGAAGAGATTAGCCCTGAGACAAGGAGTTAGGAGACTGTACTGGTTGATTCATTATGTCAACTTGAGAAGTTTTGAAGCTTAACTAAGTGACTCAGCAGTTCTACATCCTAGGGTATAGAGGACCTTTCCTGGGGTGATTGTATCCTAGGATGTTGTAATGATTGATTCATTATGTCTCGGCAACGAGAAAAGTAACTAAGACAGAATTTGGTACTAGAGAAGTGGGATCATTGCTGTGACTATTCCTGTCCATGTGGTTTAAGAACTTTTGGGAATGGCTTGTGGAAAGAGTTTGGAAAGATTAAGAGATGTCACCTGAAAGAGTAGAGTTGGGACACCTTAGGCTGTTCTGTGTGGGAGATTCTGACCTGAACACAGAAAACCAGAAGGCTGATAAAATCTGGCAGGTAAAGACCAGATTCGACAGGTTTTCACTGGGAGGAAGGACTGCATTGACTGTTGGACTCCAGAGCATGTGCGTTATGGCTTGGCAGAAAGTCAGACTACATTTAGCTTGTGTCCAGAGACTTTGCCTGAGACTGAGATTAAGGGCAACTAATTAATCTGGCAGAAGAAATATCGAGTCAGTTGAGCACTGAAGTGGTGACTGCTGCTGGGGACTTTTAGACACCTCTATGTTGCGAATCAAGAACAAAGAGCCCAGCAGGATGATTTAAAATGTTGTGAGCTGGACCAGAAAGGAAGCTCCAGTAAAGCTGTGGACTGTAAAGACAGAGCAGGCGATATCTTGATTGCTGAGAAGGAACAAGAGAATAGAAAAGATGGCCTAAGGGTATCACGAGAAGCAACAAGTCTCCAGTCTTTGCAGCTCCCAAATTGCAAAAGCAAAAATCTTTGCTCTGCAAAGAAAGTTGCAGAGCATCATGTTCCAGAATGGTGGCAGCATAGAGAATTTGTTACTCAGAAATGGATTCAGAGTGCTCAGCGATCTAGGCACTTGATCACTATAGCCAAGAGAGACAATATGAAATTTATAAATGTGAGTTTGATTTATTCTGCTTATCAGTATGGTCTCAAGTTGCCTCCATTTACCTGTAAATACATCAAGATTATCCTTTTTATAGCTGAATAATATTCCATTGTATAAAAATGCCACATCTTTTTTTATTGATTCTGCAGTTGATGGGCATTTGGGTTGTTTCCAAGATTTAGCTATTACGAATTGTGCTGCTATAAACATGGGTGCACATATATCACTGTGGCATGACATTTTCAGTTTTTCTGGGAAAATACACAGAAGGGTAATAGCTGGATTGAATGGGATGTCCAATCCTAGTTTTTTGAGGAATATCCACACTGATTTCCACAGTGGTTGCACCAGTCTACACTCCACCAGCAGTGGAGAAGTGTTCCTTTTTCCCCACAATCCAGCCAACTTTTGTTATTGGTTGATTTCTTGATGGCAGCCATTCTTTCTGGAGTGAGATGAAATCTCAGTGTTGTTTTAATTTGCATTTCTTGAATGACCAGTGATGTTTAACATATCTTCATGTATTTACTTGCCATTTGCATTTCTTCATTTGGGAAGTGCGTGTTCATCTCGGATTCCTATTTTTGGATTGGGTCTTTGAATCTGGGGAGCCTGATGTTTTTCAGTTCTTTATATGTTCTAGATATAAGTCCTTTGTCTGAGAGACAGCTGGCTAAAATTCTTACCCTTTCTGTGGGTTTTCTCTTTACTCTGTTGGTGATCTCTTTTGAAGTACAAAAACTTTTTAATAAGAAGAGATCCCAGTTGTTGATTCTTTGGAGTACTTCCTGTGCAGTTTAAGTTTTGTTCATGAACTTCTTGCCTACCCCTATGTCTTCAAGATTTCTATTTACCTTCTCTTCCAGTAGATTAGTGTTTATATTTTAATATTTAGATCTTTGATCCATTTTGACTTTAGTTTAGTGCATGGTGATAAACATGGGTCTAGTTTTAGTCATCAGCATGTGGGAAGTCAATTTTTCCAGCACCATTTATTAAAGAGACTATCTTTCTTCCAGTGAAAATGTTTAGCCCCTTTATCAAAGATAAGGTGCATAGGTATCTTTGTACTTGCGTCTGCATTTTCTAATCTGTTCCATTGATCCTCAGGTCTGTTGTTTTGCCAGTACCATGCTGATTTTATCATTGTAGCTTTGTAGTATAATTTCAAGTCAGGTATTGTGATGCCTCTTACCTTGCCTTTGTTGCCCAGGGTTGCCTTTGCTATTCTAAGTCTCTTCTGTTTCCAAATGAATTTTAGGAATTTTTTTTCTCTAGATCTGTAAGGTAAGTTAGTGGCATTTTGATTGGGATTGCATTAAACCTGTATAACAGTTTTGGGAGTATGTCCATTTTCACAATGTTGGTTCTTCCTAACCAAAAACAAGGGATATCTATCCATTTTCTGATATTCTCTTCAATCTCCTTTTTTAGAGTAGTATAGATTTCAATGTTCAGGTCTTTTACATCCTTTGTTAGGTTGATTCCTAAGTATTTTATTGTTTTGGATGCTATTGTGAAAGGTGTCATTTTCATAATTTCTCTTTCAGGGAGTTTGTTGTTTATGTGCAGGAGTGCTATCGATTTTTGAGTGTTGACTTTGAATCTAGCTACACTGCTGTATTTGTTTGTTAACTCTAGTAGTCTTTTGAAGGAGTTTTTGGGATCCTCTATATCGAATATCATGTCCTCTGCACATAGTGATAATTTAACTTCTTCCTTTCCTATCCTTATTTCTTTTATTTATCTCTCTTGTATAATTGCTCTGGATAATGTTTCCAGAACTATATAGACTAGGAATGGTGATAGTTGACATCCTTGTCTTGTTCCTGATTTTAGAGTGAAAGCTTTCAGTTTTTGTCCATTTACTATAATGTTGGCTGTTGTTTTGTCATAGATGGCTTTTATCAGATTGAGGTAGATACCATCTCTTCCAAGTTTCTGTAGGGTTTCTATCATGAACAAGTGTTGGACTTTATCAAAAGCTCTTTCTGTGTCAGTTGAGATGATCGTATGATTTTTGTCTTTGTCTCTGTTGGTGGTGTATTACATTTATTAATTTGCATATGTTAAACCATCCCTGCATTCCTGAAATAAATCCCACTTGGTCATGATGCATAATCTTCTTGATGATTTGCTTCATTCTGTTTGCCAGTGTTTTATTGAGAATTTTTGCCTTGATGTTCATTAGGGAGATTTGTTTATTCTCCTTTTTGGTTGGGTCTTTCTCTAGTTTGGTATTACTTGCCTCCAGGAATGAGTTAGGGACAATTACTTCCCTTTCAATTTCATTGAAGAGTTTGAAGATTATTGACATTGAATCTTCTCTAAATTTCTTGCAGAATTCAGCTGTGAATCCATCAGGACCTGGGCTTTTCTTTGTTGGTAAGGTTTTAATCACATTTTCAAGTTCAGTAGCTGATATTAGGTTATTCAAAACTGTTGTATCTTCTTGATTCAGCTTTGGTAATTTGTACATTTCTAGAAATATGTCCATTTCCTCTGTGTTTTCCACTTTATGTAAGTAAAGATTTTCAAAGTAGGTATTCATGATCTTCTGAATTTCTGTGGGATCTGTAGTAATTTCACCCTTTTCATTCCTTATTACATGAATTTGAGTTTTTTCTTTTTTTTCTTGATAAGGTTGGCTGGAGGTTTATCAGTTTTGTTTATTCTCTTGAAGAACCAGCTCTTTGATTCATTAATTCTTTGTGTTGTTTTCTTAGTCTCAATTGTGTTAATTTCTGCTCTGATCTTTATAATTTCCTCTCATTTATGAACTTTGGGCTTGACTTGCTCTTCTTTCTTGAGGTGTAGAATTAAGTTGTTTATTTGTGCTCATTCTGTTTTCCTGATGTGACAATTCATTGCTATATATTTACCGCTTGGGACTGCTTTCATTGCTTCCCACAGGTTTAAGTATGTTGTGTCTGTATTTTTACTGAATTGTAGGTATTGTTTAATTTCTTTTTAATTTTACCTGTAACCCATTGGTTGTTCAAGAGGTTGTTATTTAATTTATGTGTGTTTATGTAGGTTTTGAAGTTTCTTTTGCCATTAATGTTCAATTTCAGTGCACTATGGTCAGATAATATGCATGGGATAATTTCAATCCCTTTTCATTTACTTAAGAATGTTCTATGGGCTAATATATGGCCATTTTAAAGAATGTCCCATGTGCAGCTGAGAAGAATGTGTATTCTGATGTTGGGTGAAACACTCTGTAAACATCTACTAAGTCCATTTGTTTACAGGTTTGATTCAGTTCTGTTATTCTTTGCTGCCATTTTGTCTAGTTGATCTATCTTTTCGTGACAATGGGGTATTAAGGTCCCCTGTTACAATTGTGTAACTGTGCATTTTGTTTTTCATGTCTATTAGTATTTGTCTTATATAGTTTGGTGCCCCTGTGTTTGGTGCATATATATTTATGATTGTTAGCTTTTCCTCTTGAATTATTCCCCTAAAAGTATGTAGTGACCCTCTTTATCTCTTTTGATCATTTTTGGTTTGAAGTTCACATTGTCTGCAAACAGAATAGCCATTCCTGCTTTTTTCTGGGTTCCTGTCACATGGAATATTGTTTTCCATCATTTGACTTTTAGTCTATGAGTTTCCCTTGAGTCAGACGGGTTTCCTGTATACAGCATATTGTTGTATCCTGTTTCTTGATCCATTCTGTCAACCTATTTCTGTTAACGGGTGAATTGAGACCATTTACATTGATGGATATAACTGATATGCACTGGTTCAACTTTGTCATGTTATTTTCCTGTTGTTGGTTTCCTGCTTTCCTGCCTTGTTTAATTGCTTGCCCTGTCTGGTGGTTTCTTTCTGTTGTTGTTCTGGGAAATTGTGGTCATTTCATATTTCTATCTAGTATGTCTTTCATTGCTCTTTATGGTGTTGGTTTGGTGGACATGAATTTCTTCACTTGTTCTTTGTCATGGAAGTATCTTATTTCTGCATTAATTTTCAAAGAAAATTTTGCAGGGTACATCAATCTGGGTTGAAAGTTGTTTTCTTTCAGGGATTGAAACACTTCACTCCAAGCTCATCTTGCCCTGAGTGTTTGTGCTGAGAAGTCTGCCATGATTCTAATAGGTTTTCCTTGATAGGTTAGTTGTGTCTTTTCTCTAACAGCCTTTAGTATTCTGTTTTTGTGCTGTATGTCTGGTGATCTCAATTATTATTCATCTGGGTGTAGATTTATTTTGGTTATGTCTATTTGGCATTCTATATGCCTCACTTATCTGCATATCTGATTCTTTTCTCATGTTTGGGAAATTTTCTGCTATTACTTCTGCAAATAGTTTTCCTATGTCATTTGCATTGACCTCTGCATCTTTATTTATGCCTATTAGTCTTATATTGTTTCTCTTTGCATCATCTTGAAGTGGTTGAATTGTCATTTCATGTTGCCTTGTTATTTTTAAAAGTTCTTTTCTTTCATGATTGCTAGCTGCGATCCTGTCCTCAAGGTCCAAAATTCTATCCTCAGTTTCATTCAAATGATTTTGCCAGCTTTCAATAAAGTTTTTTATTTCTTGGAGACCTCTTTGAATTTGTTTCAAGTATTCTACTTCTTTTCTATATTGTTTATTCAAGGTTTCCATCATTTTCCCATGCTCCTGTACTTTTTTTTTATCTATGTCTTCTCTAGCTATGCTGAGCAACTCCTTATTAAGGTTGTCATTTCTTTCTTTATGTGAGAGATTATTTCTAATCTGATTTCCTCTACGGCCTCATGGATTTGTTTCTTTATTTCACTTGCTATCTTTTCAGAAATTTCAAGTGTATGACTTTTAATGTTCTCTATTTCGATGTCTTCTGTACTTGTTCCTGATGGACTGGATGTTTGAGATTGCATTTTGCTTCTTTGTTTTGTCATCTTTGCCTCTTGGGTTAATATTTGGTCTTTCAGTCCTTCTAGTCTCAGCCCTCCACTGTATGTGTCTTAGGGTCCTACTATGTGGTTGATGTTTGTCCAATTTCTGGGTCCCACAATGAAGCGGAGGGGCCAGTCTCCTGAGTTCCTCCTGCAGGGCCTCTTGGATGAGTCCTATATTCTTCCTAGGCTGACTACCCTAGGGGTATTGATGTAAGTCAGCCCCTAGTTCTACTGTTACCATGGCTGATTCAGGCTGTTCCAGGCCCCCAGATCTACCTGGCTATAGTGTTCGCCTCAGCTGGGACCCTACTGTGTCGCTGGGTGTCTCGTAAGCTCTTTTGTTTTTCTCTGGGTTGGGGGAGGTCTTGTCAGCACTCTCCTCAACCCACCTGGTGTTCTCTGTATGGAGGAAGGAATCACCCACACTCTTGCCAGGCTTACCAAGGTCCTACAGCTGGGGGGTGGTTTGCTGCTGCTCCTGTTTACCCACTGAGATCCTCTATTTGGAGGGGGGGAATTCACCACACTGTCACAAGCCTGCTGAGGTCCTCTGTGTGGGCGAGGGGTTGCTGAAGCTCCCATCAGCCCCAAGTTTCTGCGGGTGGTGGAAGGGGTCACTGATTGTCCATGGGCTGCTGCAGTCTTTTGGGTGGGGAGGAAGGGCGACTGGCAATCCTGCTGGTTTCTGAGGTCATTGGGCAAGGAGGAGGGGAGGCCGGCAATCCCACCGGCCTCCTAGGTTGGGGGAATCTTTCTTTGTCTCAAACTAAAAGTTTAATTTTAGTGAAAGCATAGTGAAGCAGGTAGTGTGAACAGTGGCCACTCAGGGGATCCCCAGTGTCTGGCTTCGTCTGCTGAAAATGGAGCCCTGGAGGCAGAGTGGGGGTCTCAGCAGACAGTGGCCCCGTGAGTGGAGGAGAGAAAGTCGCAGATGCCCCCCTTACCCTCTGGCCACCTGAACCCGTGCCTAATCCTGCCCACAGATGACTTCCCATGGTCTGCACTAAATTTTAAAACTGTTGTTAGTTTAAATCATTTTGACATAAGTAAAAATGTTTATAAAAAAGAAAGCTAAAGAACTATTTTTTATATATGAAACTACTAACTATCATATACTAATTTTATATCCTGCTGTGTCAATGTATTTCTTTATTAGTTACGTTTCTTTCTTGGATATTTTTAAATGAAAAGATTTGTAATAGTATGGCGGCTGGGAATACAAATTCATGTAGCTTTCTTGGGAAGAAACATGACAGCATGAATCAAAACAAGATCTGAAAAGAACAATGACAAAAAAAAGCCCTTACCCCAGCAATCTAACTTCTATGAATTTATTTTAAGAAAATAATTGGACAAGTGTGCAAAGATATATGTGCAAGGTTATTAACTAGTACTGTTTATAGTAGTGAAAAATGGAAATGGGCAGAATATCTGAAACCAACAAAAATTGGCTAAATAAATTGCAGTGTGTGAAACCCTTTAACAGGACCTAGTCATTAGAAATGATACTGTGGTTCTGTATTTATTTGGAGTAAACGATTGTTCTAGATAAACGAGGCCATGCCACAGGGGTATGCTCCAGTATGTGGAAGGAGTCTGTCCTTAGCTGTGACACATGGGGGCTTGTGTGTGGATAGGCGCGAGGACAGGAGCAGGCTGTTATCAGAAGGGAAAGGCCCACACCCTAACTGCCCTATTAGTGGGTAGGAAATTTCAGCTAATTATGTGCTTTAAAAGTGTATCATCCCTTTGGGTGTTGGTAATTATTTTTCAGAATGATTACTTATATACATAAAAATAATGAAGTCTCCTGCGTTGTTACAGGAAACTTTTATTATCTTTTATGCTTTCCAATTTTTAGTAAGTTTATTGCATGGACAGATCTGAATAAAAACAGCAACATTTATTTTCAATATGATTAAGGAAGATAATCCAATTCTGACTGCAGAATGAATAGTGCCGCCAGCATCTCACCCAGCCTGTTGCCGCTCGGGGCGTGAGAGCTTGGTGGTGGCGGGAGAGGCCTGGGATGAAAGTGGCCCTAGGGTCTAAGCATGGACACTTAGTCAGGCCAAGAGGCCGTCACTGTGAGCCCTCCGAGGGGAAGGAATCTCCACCTACCTTCAGCGCCCGATGCTCCACAATATTTGTTGAGTGAATAAAATAAACAGTGTATTTTAATTTGAGAGGATTCTTTGAGCAGTTGAATCCAAGGTCTTCACACTGAGCCACCTTCCCAGCCTTTTAATTTAATTTTTGTTTTAAGACAGGAAGTTGCCTAGGTTGCCCAGGATGGGCTCAAACTTGCCATCCTCTTGCCTCAGCCTCCCCCAGTGCTGGGATTACAAGAGTGCCCGAGTCGGTCCACTGGACGCCGCAAGTCCCGCTCTGTGCTTGGGCAGCCCTTGTGCACAGGGGCCACCGACTCTGCTTTTAGTGCTCCCGGAGAAATTGCTGGGGTGGCAAGACAGGAGGTGGTTCCGGGCCACACAGGGAGGGCCTTCGGAGAGGAGTCACACAGCACCCCGGCAGGTGCGTGCCCAGCTGGCGCAGGGTGGACTCGGAGGGGCACATTCTAGGGGAGCAAGGGGTGAATGCCAGAGCCCGCAGGCAGCAGCAGACTGGGCCGGGACTGCTGGAGGAGCCCGAGGCGTGGGGGCGAGGGCTGCGCACTGCGCTTGGACTCGTGGGGCTTTGCCTGTTCCGGCGGGGGTGCGCTGTCCCACACCTCGTGCCCGGTTTCTCCCGTTGGCCTCTCCCTTTTCCGCGGTGCGTTTGTCCCAGGAAACACGTTAGCACCGGTGCGTTGGGACCGGTCATGCTCCAGGCTGAGGGTGGCCTCGCGAGTTCTCAGCGATGGCTCGTCTTGACTCAGGACCCCAGCCAGGGCTCCCCGTGCCATTGCGTCTTCACATCTCTGCGCTGTGACGGCGTCTCGGGCTTTCCGTGGTTGCAATGACTTAGAGAGTTTCACAGCGTCCTCCCCAGGTGGTCTCACTTTAGTCTGTGGTGACGGGGTTTGGGGGACAAATGCAGAGGCGACGCCCTCTTCTAACAGCACCAGGAGCATTCATCTATGCGGCGCAGCACTGATGGCCGGAACCTGGCCACCTGGGTCGGTACTGGACCGACTGAACAAGGAGGTGGCCCGGCCCACCTCAGCCCTTGTGAGGCGCCGCTGGGCCAAGAGACCAGTACGATGTGAAGGAGGCACAGAGGATGGAGGCAGAGCTGCTTCGGGGGAGAAGGTGGCCAGCTGGGGTGGAAGGGGCTGCCCGTCAGGGGCTTGGGTAGATTTCAGTAGAGTTCAGACTCTGAACTTCATGGAAAATTGTGAAACCAACACAAAGCCTAAACGTGAACTTCCTGTGACGGGGGGACACCGAGCCTGGAGTTAACTGGGGGCACCGAGGGTCCCTCAGTGGAGACTTCTGTGCTGTGAAGGTGAGGAGGGCGGTGGGCCAGCCTGCACCGGTTTGCAGATCTTCCCAACACATGGGGACTCCGAGGAGGTGGCGCCCTGCGCCCGGGCCCGGTGGAAAGTGTGGGGGAAGAAGGCGCAGGCAGAGTCTGCACACCTGCTGCTGGGGCTGCGAGGCCCGCGGGACACAGGCGCTGGAGCCCCAGCTTGTGTTTCCTCTGGCTCCGTCTCCTGGGGTCATCCAGGCAGGAGGCCCGGCACCAGAGAAGAGGGAGGACCGAGGGGTGACCCCACTTTGTCAAGGAGGTCTGACCTCTGCTGAGCTGTCGTGTCCCTGAAATGAACTTGAGTGACCAGGACCTGTGTTTGGCATTTGCTTGAGGGATTTTTCCATGTGTGGCAGACAGAGCGGGATAATGGCCACAAACGATTGCCCGAGAGGGAATCCTGTTTAATATTTAATACTCAATAACAACCACTCCTCCTTAGGGGTCGCGTGGGGATTATTAGTGGGAAGCTGCAGTTTGGTGATGAGATCACTGCGGCCCTGGCCTCCTCTGACGATCCCTTTGCCCCCTAGTTTCTTGAGTCCTCCTCAGATATTTCCAGCTCAAATTTAGCTCTCACGGCTCCCAAAGGAATGCCCACCCGTGCTGCTTCTCTGCCTCTCAGTCCCTCTTAGCAAAGGCGTGGAGTCCTTCTCGGCATCTTCCGGACTCCTTTGCTTCAGCCCCGAGTCCGACTTTCAGCACCTGCCATGTGCCGTGTGCTTCGTCTGGAGCCAGAAAGTGCCGGGTGCAGGTTTGCTCTTTAGGCACTCACAGTAGAACCAGAAATAGCTGCGTGTGAAATGCAGACTGTGCCGGGTCGGAGGGAATTTCCAGTTTTAGGTTCTTGAGGAACCGGTGTACTGATTTCTGTAATGGGAGGGTAAACTCAAGTCGGTGGTTGGAAAGTGGATGCACCTGGTGGCTGTACTGTTCCGTGAAATAAATCAGACGCTCACACTTAAATGTTGCATGCTTTTCTCTTCGATGAGAAACCCAAAATAGAAGCAAAGGGAAAAAACTAATGGGATGATAGAAAATAGGGAGCTAGGTCTTTTGCAAGTGGGAAGGGACCCAGAGCTGGAGGGAAGGGAAGGGGGGTCCTGGCCATGCACCAGCTCCCCACAAGGAGTGGGATCGTCATGCAGACACGGACTGGCAAAAAAGTGGCCCAAGGCCTCCTCTGACCCTGCTCCGCATCTTCTCCGTGAGAAGCGTGGGGTGCAGTCCTATCCTGGTATTAGGAGCGCCAGCCTGCGGGAGCAGGGCCCTCTGTCTTGCCGCACTACTAGTGTTATTTGAACCCCTGAGAGGATGACTTTTATTGTGTCCATTTGTTTGTGGCTGGGGTCCCAGATTCAACCCTGACTTGGGGCGTGTCAGTGATGGCCTTCCCCCACGAGATCAGCACTGGAACAGGCAGACTCTGCACAGCGGAGGGCTGGCTCTGCAGGGCGGGCAGGAGTTGTCCAGTCCAGAGGGCCTGAACAGAACACGAGGCAGAAAGGGAGTTGGCACTCTTCCCTGCCTCCCTGTTTAAGCCGGGACTGCTCATCTCCTCTGCTGTTGTCAGGGTAGCACTGATGCCATTGGCTGCCCTGGTTCGCAGGCCTTCAAACCTGGGCAGAGCTATGGCATTGGATTTCCTCAGCCTCCAGCTAGCCAACGGCAGACTGCAGAACTGCTCAGCCTCCTTAAATGTGGGTCAACTTCTTGCAATTCTCTCTCTCACCGATGACACCCCGCTTAGAGGATGTAGCGTGTAGACATGGTTTGCATGTGTGCTTCTGTCACCATGGGCAATGGGATCTGGGACAGAATCCTAGATTCTTGGACATGGACGTGGAAGGTGACGGTGAGGAAGCAGCAGCAGGGTTTATTATCAAGGTGGTGGTGTGTTCAGAGCGAGCAGGCTCATACCTGTGAAAGGAGCACGGCCTGAGGGCTGAGGGAACAGAGTGCCGGGGTTTAAAGGGTCGTGCTGGTTCTGTGTCATCCCACTGTGTCATCCAGAGGATGACTGACGACATGATTGACAGGGTGCTGAGTCATCTCAGCTGTGTCTGCTGCACATGTCCTTTCCCATAACGCACTCTGTTATAACTGCATGTATGAGATGCGGTCCACATGCATGAACCTTCAATGAGCTCTAGGTGAAGAATGGTTCCTGCGGGTCATGCAGGGGAACCTGGCACACACACATCTGGGTTTGGAATTTTGGAATTTTCCAGGGCAGGCCCAGGGGCATTTGTCTTTCTTATCTCTAACCCCTGTTGCAAGCCTTAAGTCAACGGTTGGGGGAATGATAGCCCCCAGGTTCAGGTGTGGAACAGAGGGACCCTCCAGCTCCCAGCTGTAATATCTATGTCACTTCCTTTCTATGCTGGGTGTCTTGTACATGGCAGGCAATGCTGGGTACATGATCTACAATTAGATGGGTGAGTGCATGGATGGGCAGTTAAACTTTTCCAGCTGAAGTGAACATTATTTCTGAGTTAAGGGTTTGTGTGGTCACAGCTGAGTCTCCATGAACCCATTAACTTCTAATCTAGCACCTGAGTGGTCATCTTCCAGGAAGCCCTATTTTTGGCCAAAAGCAGCAGACAGAACCAGTTCTCAGTCAGGAGATGAAAAGCAGTCGTGAGGACAGTGCCCTGCTGGAAGGCCTGCTGTGTGCCTGGCATGGCAACAGGGGACTTTATATTCTGTATTTCTAACGCAGCTGCATTCTGCAGGTGAACAGGGGAGACTTAGAGAGTCGGCTCTGTCAGGAGAATTAGAAACCCACGGCCAGGGGTCTGAGCATTTCAGTGGTGTGTTAACTGGGGCAGCTGTCTGGGAAAGAAGACTGGGGACTGGACATCCCAGCACTCCCAAAGGCAGGTACCTTCTCCCCGTCTTCGTAAGGTTGGCCGTGTGCTCCCAGTCAACTACTCCCGCCTACTTTCTGGGACCGTTAAAGAGTTAAGCAGTCAGGATAGGACAGTGACACTGAGCTTTTAGACCATGGACCTTTCCAAGGCTGCCTGACCTTTCTTCAACCTTGTTCAGCTTTGAGTGAAGCCAGTCCATGCTGACGGGCACCTCCCATGAGTCACGTCTAGGAAGGCAACACAGCCTTGGGCTCAAGGAGCTCGGAGCCCAGCAACCAGGAAGGACTGCACTTACCCCGGACAGAGTCACATGCATGTGACAGACGTTGGCTTTGTTCTCATTAGGATAATTGCTCTGCATTATTCTAGTCATTAAGCCCCTCAGTGTGAGTGTGTGGACACGGGCACCCCAATTTTTTATGTCCTTTACCTAGTACAATGCTAATATTTGATTGATGTCCTAAAATTTTAAACTTAAGTAATTATACAGACCCAATGAAGATGGCATAATATTGCTGATCAGAGTGAGGTGTCTTCATCATCCAGGGCCGTGTCACATGAATCTACAAATTAGGCAGCGTGTCAGAGGATAAAGTCACATCCTTTATTGCTTTGCCTTAAATAATTTAGAACTGCTCTTTTCCATGAGCAAACAGCTGTCTCTTGTGCCTCCCAACCTGGATTCAGTGAGCTCAATGAGGTTGCCCCGGGTAACAGCAGGTGTCTGGCACCAGGGCCGGGACGCAGGGACCGTGGGAGGGGAGCCCAGGGGATGCCCGAGGTGCTGCTTCACAGAACGACATTTCCAGTGCCCCGGGGGGAGGTGAGGCCAGGGTTTGTTGAGTTCAGCGCTCTGAGATGACAGGGAAAGACAGTGTGCTCTAGAAGCGGAGGCCTCACCCCACAGCAGCAGCCTCGGCACCCCCTGCGGACAGGTGCCAGCAGACTCGAGGCAGAGCAAACTCTGGAGTCTCCAGCCCTGGCTGTGTAGGGAAACAAAAGGAGCTAAACAGGGATGACATGTCCTTCATCAAGATTCCTGTCGCAGATTTTCTGATTGAATTTTCCTTGAACTTCACTGGTATCAAAACTTGAAGCCTGAGATTTAGGTATGCTACCGTTAGGGGGCAGCGTCCACCCTCGAACCTGTGGTCTGTTTAAAGCTGCTCCGAGCTGGGCAGCCCAGCTAGGACCCAGGCTGAGTCTGAGATTGCGCAGCTGGGGGTTAAATGGGGCGGCAGGTGCTTAAAGCTCACAGTCCGTTCCGAGGACGGTAGCTAGCTTTAAATGAGGTAGGGGTAATTAACAGAGAGAAAATCTGTTTTATCTAACTCAAACCTCTCATTTCTTAATTATTATAGTTATTGGAATAAATGGAAAATAAACATTACAGTAGTTATTTAGTAAGTGAGAAATAGTGTTGAATTCAGTCATCAATTAAGCAGAAGTTTTCAAATATCTGTTAGTATTGCACAACCAAAGTGGTATGAAGAAACAAAAACCATATGGACAGAAAATAAAGAGCTTCTCTGTTGGAAGTGGAGATGGAGGCACGGGGGAGGCATCGCTGATGTGGGCCAGCGGTGGAGCAGCCCCGCAGGCCGGGATGAAAAAGCCGCCTCACATGCAGCGGGCGCTTGCGGAGCAGTGGGCCCTGCCTCACTGTGCTTGTCCTGACTCCGCCTCCCGTGCAACCGTCTCTCCGGCCTTCTGTCAGGGCGCTGCTGCTCAGCCTCACGGACCCCTTTTGCGTATGCAGATTCCCAGGTTTGCTCCAGCCCGAGGACCTCTCCTTACTTAGCTGGCAGCTTTCAGGGCTGCCCCAGTGCCTCTGGGGTTAGGAGCTCTCCAAGAAGCTTTGAACTCTGTCCACCTTCTGGTGCCCTGTCCACCTTCCGGTGCCCTTCCAGCCTCTGGTCAGGCTGCTCCCCTGGACTCTCTGTCCCTTGGAGATCCAGCAATTCTGGTAAAAGAGGAGAAGGAAAAGGAGAGTTTGGGTAAGGACTAATGCTGTTGGCAAGGAGGAAGGGCTGTGAGGGTCCTCTTCCGGGGGCAGGGAGGTAATCTCCCAGGCCCAGCTCCCTAATATTTTTCACTTTGCTGTATGTAGAACCATTTCAGAGCCCTTGAAAAGCAAAATATAGAATAAAACCACACCCACACCATCTTAATGACGCTACTGTTACTGTGCTGTAATTCCTTCAGGTATTTCCCCCATTGTGTGTTCCTTGTTAACCATTCGCAGTCATCTACAGTAAGATTCTGAATCATGATTTGTAGTTTAATGCACCTAAATTCAGGCGGCCGATGTTTTCCAGGGAAATGGTGTTAGTGTCCACTAACCACTGAGCGGCTATGTCAACTTACAGAGCCACTGTCATACGTCTACATTGCTTCCACTGGCAGTGAACCCAGCAGAAAACACCACGTCCCCTGCTACCGGAGACAACGTCCATGAGGACAGCTCTCCACGAGTCTGATCGCTGGGCCCCGTCACACAAACGCTTATAAGTGCTCTGTGTGTGTGTTGATGGATGCTTTCCAAAGGCTTATTATTCCCGTTTGCTGGCTTACCAGATGCTTCCAGGAATATATAAGAAGCCCAATTTTGTTCTGCTGTTGCCAGGACTAGGTATTTCCACTCCGCGCACTTTAATGCTAGTGTAATAGGTGGGAGGGAGCTGCTGCCTGCCTGCGCTTCCTTCTTCCCAGTGGGCGCGTGGAGCAGTCCATTCTCAGGGAGGGACACAGTGCCACCTGTCCCGAGAGACCTCAGCTGCCACTGTGGGGCTCTAGCTCCTGCAGGAAGCCCCCTTCTCCTTGCTCCTAACCCGGAAACAGCCTCACTGAACCAGCGACAGTGCAAGCCACACCCTGCTCTGTCATGCTGTGTGGTCTGTGCCTTTGCTTCTCCTTGCTAGACCACCAGCTCTGGGGGATGAGGCTCTGCGCTGCTCTCTCAATCCCCAGCCCGATCTGACACTGCAGTGTGTGCCCTGAGGGTGCAAGACAGCACGATACTCATGTAAAAGTGCTGAAACTCAAATCGTGAATTGGCAATCCCATGACGAGATGCCAACATTTCGGTGCTCGTGAGTGGAAGCATGTCTCTGAGGCCTTAGTCCTGACTTTCTTCTCTTCCTAAATTGGCTGACTTCTGTGCCTGTTGAGCCTCAGGCATTTGAAAACGGAAGCTGTAGGATCAGGCTCCTGAGTCTGGGTGGGGGGGAGTGGAACCCACAAGCCTCTGGTGGGCATGTGATCAGGTTCATGGTAAGGGGACACCGTGCAAACCTCCACCTTCCGTACCGAGAGTGGTGGACCCGGGAGATACCTGCAAAGAGCTCATCACATTTGTGTAGTCCTGTGCTTGATAGTTTTTAGGGACTTACTGTACCCCAAGACTGAGCTGCATCTGGAGATAAAGGTCAAGGATGATCAAGAATGATCAGAATAGAGCTGTCAGAGCTGCATGCTCTTGGGGGATCCTGACAAGAGCCAGGGAGGTCAGCGACCAGGGGTCCTGCTGGGTGTGACAGCGCAGAAACTTCTCAGTTCTCTAAAGCTATGATCCTCAGCCTTTTTGGCACCCAGGACAGGTTTCATGGGAGATAATTTTTGCACACATCAGGGCAGGAGTTTGGAGGGATGGTGTCGGGATTAGGTTCTCACAAGGAGCCGGCAACCTAGATGCACTGCACCACAGTAGGTTTGGTGCATCTACGAGAACCTAATGCCACTGACCTGACAAGGGCAGGTGCTGAGGTAGGAGTGCCTGAAAATACAGGGGAGCTTGCTGGCTCACCTCCTGCTGTGTGCCCTGGCTCCTAACAGGGTAGGTTGGGGATCCCTGCCCTAGGCAGCACACCTCAGCTGAACCCACATCGCCAGGAAGACCTGTGCAGTGCAGATTGCTGGGCCTCCACAGAGTCCTTGCTTAGCAGTCTGGAGTGAGGCTAGAGGACTTGCGTTTCTGACATATTCTCAGGTGACACGGATGCTGCTGGTTTGGGTACTACAACATGGCACCAGCGCTCCAGGGCTCAGTAGCAATGACTTCGTATATGGGTCCTTTTCTCATGCCAGGTGCTCTGCTGTACACTTCACCTACCTCGGCTTCTGAGCACGCTTACACAGGAGCCACTGACGGCCTTCACACTGCCTACGGCTGAGCGTCGGAGGGTAAAGAGGTGGAAATGGGGTTCAAGCTGCTGGGGGTGGTGAGCGGGGCTGGCCCCAAACCCCACCTCTCTGGCTGGAGTGCTGAGTTCCGCCTCTGTCCACGCTCTGTGGTGTCCACACTGTCCATCTGCACCACCAGCCTCCACGACTCCGCAGGGACCTCTCTCCCCAGCTATTAATGAATCCACCTCCACCTTTAGGTCATCCCCAAGCTCCTCAGATCGATGCTTCCTCCAATTCCCAGCCACCATCGTCACCCCACAGGTTGTCACTACGATGGTTTTAAGCAACTCTCTTTTAAAGATCACTTAAATAGGAAAAATGGAAGGCCGCATTTTACCTTCACTGACTCCTCCCTGGTGCCCGTCTTTGTATGGATCCCAGGGTCTGTTTTCCATCATCCTCCCCTTGTCTGAAGGAATCTTGTAACATTTGGTGCATGACGAGGCTGCCAGTGTTGAAAGCCTGGACCTCCGGTGCTCGGAAAGTACCTGGCCTTGGCCTTCCCTGGTGCTTTCCTGTCTTAATTTCTCTTTTGGTTGTGAGAGATCCTTTCCCTGGACATAAAAAAAGAGGTGGCACTGTTTTTCTTTCTATGTTAAACGCGTCATTCATTCTCCTGTGGCTCCTGGGGTTCTGATGAGCAGCGCCCAGGATCCTCCTGGCGGCCTGCAGACCGGCGCCTCCTCTGTCTGGCTTCAAGCCCTTCTCCGCCTTTGCTAGGCCTGGCTTGGCTGGTTGGCTTTTCTGTTGACCTGTCCTCAGGATCTGGGCTTTGGTGATGGTCATTCATTTTGGAAAGTGCTTGGCCCTTTAAAGGCTTCTTTTCTGTTCTTTTTCTTCTCCAGGGTCCAATAATCCTGACGCTGAGAGTTTGCACAGTGCCTCGCGGCTGTCGGACATTCTGTTATTGTTCCTCTGCTGCACTTGGCATTTCTGCGAGTGAGTTTTCCACTCCTGCCCTGTCAGGCTCACCGACTCCTTCCTCAGCTCTGACCATCCGCTCAGGGACCCCCGGCAAGCTTTTCTCCACGTCCCCGGCCGGGGTCTGAGCTCTGGCGTCTCCTTTGTGTTCTTTTCTGGTGTTCCCATCGCTCCGCTTACATTACTTACGCTTTTGCAGGTCTTCCACAATGCTGTCTCCACATTGTGAGGGCGCTTTACGCACTGCATTAACCGTGGATATTTAAAATTCCCTGACTGACCATTCAGAGGAACAGGAACGGAGGGGAACCGGCCGCTAGGGTGACAGTTTCTGCTAATTTGGCTCAGATTTGGGTGTTTGCAGGATCTGCTGTAGCTGCAGGTGCCAGAGGCTTCAGCTTCCTCCCCTGTCCTCGATTGCCTTCCCTCCTGACCCTGAACTTCCTGAGGTCACCCTTGGGTAACCCACGTCTTTCTCTGTCCACTGTGCTCCACGTGAGCACGGGCTCTGGGCGTGGGGGGAGGGACCTGGGCAGGGGCGGCCCTCTGATCCTCAGCGAGCTCAGCCTTTCTGTGGTCTGGGTGTCTGGCCTGTGACCTTCCCAGGTGCTTCCCTGTCCCCAGCGAGACGCAGAGGCCGCAGGGGCTGGGATGAGCCTGTCCCTCCCCAGTGGGATGAGGCCCTGCCAGTCTGACCCTGGGGAGCAGGCGTTGCTCATGGAAACGTCTCTGGGCCATTCTACTCTTCCTGTCTTGTTTTGTTTTTGTTTTTTTGAGACAGGGTCTCACTTTGTAGTTCAGGCTGGCCACGAACTTCCTTCGTAGCCCAGGTTGGCCTCGAACCTGCTGCAGTAATCCTGCTGCCTTAGCCTCCGGAGTGCTGGGATTACAGTAGTGTGCCTCTGTCCCCTGCGCTCAGTCTATCAACTCTTTCACATGATAATTTTCCAGTTGAACAAGAGGGCCTTGGTTTTCTTCAGAGAAGTGCTGCACACACTGCTGAGCAGAGGAGGCAGCTGCGGAGACAGAAAGAGGCTGCATCTCGGAGAAGATTTCCCTGGAAACCTCGCACGCATCTCTCTGTGACTGCACTCGTGATGAATGAGAGAGAATCAGTTCCAAAGAGCACCTATCAGGGGCGACACTCGGGGAGAGGTCACACCAAGTCGGGAGAATCACTTTTTAAAATCAATTTTATTGGTGCTCTTTTCACGTACATAATGATCATATTCATGGTAGGGAATTTGTACTTGTACATAATACGTCTTGATTCTTTTTTCTCTTCATTCCCCTACCCTGTCTTCAAACCTGTTTCCCATTCCTTACTTGCAAAAGCTTTGTTTATAGTTTTTCCTTCTGTTCTCATCTCTTCCGTTTCCATTATCCTCTCCCTTCCTTACTCCCCTTCCCGTTTGAATATTTTATTTCTGCTTTTCAGTATCTGTCATCCGTTTTGGTCCTTTTTTGCACTTTCAGTTTCTCAGATGAGAAACAATGTGATATTTAAGCCTGTGTGTCAGAATTGCTTTTGCTATTGTAGGTCTCTTCTGGTGCTAAATGAATTTTAGGATTTTTTCTATAATTCTGTGAGGTATGCTATTAGCATCTTGATTCAATCTGCGTATCGTTTTGGAAGTATGGCCATTTTCACTATATTGGCTCTGCCTATTCAAGAACAAGAGCTATTGTTCCATTTTCTGATATCCTCTTTGATCTCTCTCTCTTTCTTTAGAGTACTGTAGTTTTAAATATAAAGGTCTTTTACTTTCTTTGTTAGATTGATTCCTAAGCATATTATTTTTCTTAATGCTATTGTGAGAGATGTTGCTTCCCTAATTTGTCTCTTAGTGAGTTTGTTATTTGTGTATAGGAATGCTATTGATTTTTGAGTACTGACTTTATATCCAGTTACACTACTGAATTTGGTTATTAAATGTAGAAGTTGTTTAGTGGAGAAGTCCTTTGGGGTCTTCTATGTAGAGTATCATGTTATCTGTAAACAATGGTAATTTAACTTCTTTCTTCCCTATCCTTATTGCTTTTATTTCATTACTTTGTCTAACTTCTCTGGCTAATGTTTCCAGAATTATATTGAATAGGAGTGATGATAGTGGATATCTTTGTTTTGTTCCTGATTTTAAAGTGAAAGCTTTCAGGTTTTGATCATTTAGTACAATGTTGGGTGTTGGTTTGCTACAGATGGCTTTTATCAGATTGAGATAAAGAGCTTCTATTCTAGTTTTCCATAGGTTTTTTTTTTTTTTTTTTTTTTTTTTTTTTTTTTTTTTTTTTTTTTTTTTTTTTTTTTTTTTTTTTTTTTTTTTTTTTTTTTTTTTTTTTTTTTTTTTTTTTTTTTTTTTTTTTTTTTTTTTTAAATCATGAATGGTTGTTGGACTTTGTCAAATGCTTTTTCTGTATCTATTGAGATGAACGCATGGTTTTTGTTCTTGGTTCTGTTAATGTGGTATATTACATTTGTTGATTTGCATATGTTGAACCATCCCTCCATCCCTCAGATGAATCCTACTTGGTCATGGTGTATAATTTTCTTGATGATTTGCTGCATTCTGTTGCCAGTATCCTATTGACGATATTTGATCTATATTCATTAAGGAAATTGGCCTATTACTCTCTTTTTTGGTTGGGTTTTTCTCTTTTTTGGTGTCAGGGTAATGCTTGCTTCCAGGAATGGGCTTAAGATTATTGCTTCCCTTTCAATTTCATTAAAGAGTTTGAGGAATAATGGCATTAGATCTTTTTTAAATTTCTTGTGGAATTAAGCAGTGGATTCATAAAGGCCGGGGCTTTCCTTTGTTGATAGTTTTTTAGTTACTTCTTCAATTTAATTGACTGACATTGGATTATTTAGAATTTTTTATATCTTCTTGATTCAGCTTTGTTAATTCATATGCATCAAGGAATCTGTTCATTCTTTCTACATTTTCCATCTTATTAGAGTATAGGTCCTCAAAGTAGGTATTGATGATCTTCTGGATTTCTGCAGGATCTGTTGTGATTTTTTCTTTTTCATTTCTAATTGCATGGAGTTTAGTCTTCTCTTTCCTTTTTATGATAAGGTTGGCTAAGGGATTTTATATTTTATTTAATCTTTTGAAG
This sequence comes from Dasyprocta punctata, assembly GCA_004363535.1. Classification (NCBI taxonomy): domain Eukaryota; kingdom Metazoa; phylum Chordata; class Mammalia; order Rodentia; family Dasyproctidae; genus Dasyprocta; species Dasyprocta punctata. The sequence goes on from RJWM01006571.1 coordinate 65,730, forward strand.
AACCAACTCTTCCATTCATTAACTCTTTGTATTATTTTCTTAGTCCCAGTTGTACTAACTTTTGCTCTAAACGTCAAAATTTTCTCCCTCATATGAGCTTTGGGTTTGACTTGCTATTCTTTTTCTCGAAGTTTGAGGTTCAACACTAGATTATTTACTTAAGTTTGCTCTGTTTTTCTGATGTGAGAATTCACTATTATAAATTTTTTTCATAGGACTGCTTTCATTGCATCTTATAAATTCTGATACATTGAATTTGCTTTATTGTTTAATTGTAGAAATTGTTTAATTTATTCTTTAATTTCATTTGGACCCACTGGTTGTTGAGGTTGATGTTATTTAATTTCCATGTGTTTATGAAGTTTTTGTGGTTTCCTGTGCAACTGATTTCCAATTGTACTGTGCTATATTCTGATCATATAGGGATAATTTTAGTTTCTTTGAATATACTTAAACATGCTGTATGAACTAATAGGTGGTCTGTTTTGGAGAAAGTCCTGTATACAGCTGAGAAGAATGTGTATTCTGTTGTGGTGGGGTGGAACACTGTAGATATCTACTAGTCCATTGGTCAAAGGTTTGGTTCAGCTCAGGTATTTGTTGATTTTTTGTCTACTTGCTGTATTTGTGACAGTGGGGTATTGAAATCCCCTTTGACAATTGTGCCAGTGCTTGTTTGATTTTTCACTTCCATTAATATTTGTTTTATGTAATCAGGTGCACTTGTATCTGGTGCATATACATTTATGATTGTTATCTCTTCCTTTTGAATTTTTTCCTTAAGAGGTATGCAGTGACCTTCTTTGTGTCTTCTGATTAGTCTTGGCTTGAAATTCACTTTGTCTGCAGACTAGCTACTCCTGCCTTTTTCCTGGGTGCCTGTCACACAGAACATTGTTTCCCATCCTTTGATTCTCAGTCCAGCCATTTCTTTTAGAGTTAAATGTGTTTCTTGTGTTATGGTTGATACATCGTAGAAGTTTAGAAGTTTAACTAAGAGACTCATCAGGGAGCTTGGGTTCTTTGTAAATATTCCCATTCCCTGCAAGAGGAGGGCAAGGAGATTTTGTAAGTGCTACACTGGCCCTGGGGGTGGTGGCCTATGTACAATATTAACAGGGGAAAGCAGGCTTGCTGTTGCTCTCCTTTTTCTCTGTTTTGCTTTTGCTGGCTGCTGCCTTGAAGTGTTGCCCCAGTGCCATGACACCCTGCCTTGGATCCAGCTGATTATGGACTGAAACCTCCACAAACAGTGAGCTAAATAAATCTTTCCTTCCTTCGTTTTGGGTGTTGGGCATTTTGTCCCTGGAATGAAAGACAAGTAACCAAGACATTCTTGTGTGAAACACATTGTGGGATCTTGCTTCTTGATGTATTCTGCTGGTCCGTTTCTTTTGACTGGTGAATTGAGACCATTAACATTGATGGTTATAACTGCTATGTATTGACTTATGTCAATAAGTCAATTGTCATTTGCTTTTACTGTTACTGGTTCCCTTGCTTTTCCTTCTGTTTAATTACTTGTCTTGCCTGGTGGAGTCATTCTATTGGAATTCAAGATATTTTTGTCTTCATTGTCATTTTTAGAATATCCTTTATAACTTTTTGGAGTGCTGGTTTGGTGGTTATAAATGTCTTCAGGTGTTCTTTATCATGGAAGTGTCTTATTTCTCCACTGATTTTGAAAGATTATTTTGTGAGATACATCAATCTGGGGAGGAGGTTATTTTCTTTTAGGGCTTGAAATACTTCATTCCAAGCTCTCCTTGACGTAAGGGTTTTTGTTGAGAAGTCTGAAGTGATTCTGATGGGTTTTCCTTTATAGGTGGTTTGCCTGTTTTCTCTAACAGCTTTTAATATTCTGTTCTTTTGTTGAATTTCTGGAATCTTGACTATTATTTGCCTTGGTATAGGTTTTTCCTCATCATGGCTAATTGAATTCTGTATGACTCGCTTATATGTATGTCAAATTCTTTTTCCATGCTTAGAAAGATTTTGCCATTATTTCTGTGCACAGGAATTTTATGGTCTTTTTCCTATCTTTTGATTTTTTTCATTGATTCCTATCAATCTTATGTTATTCTTCTTTGCATCATTTAGCAGCTGTTGGAGTGATTTTCATGGTCCTTTGCTATTTTTAAGAAGTCTTTCAGTCAATGGTCACTAATTGCAAACTTGCCTTCTAGGTAGGACAGAGGATATTCCATCCTTCCATTAGTTGACTCTACTGCATGTAGTTTCAGTAGAATTTTGAATCTCTTAGATATCCGTTTGAATCTGTTTCATGGAATCCAGCTCTTTCCTATGTTGGGTCTTCATGGTCTCCATCATTTTCCTAAGCTCCTCTATTTTTTTTAAGTTCCTATCTACTCTAGATTCACAAAGCATGTCCTTCATTATGGTCATCATCTCTTCAGTTACCTGTGAAATTATTTCTGAATTGTTTGCTTCTAGAAGCTTATTTACTTGCTTTGCTACTTCTGCTGCTACAATTTCAGAAAGTTTAGCTATGGGGCTTTTGATTTCTTCTACTTTAATATTCCCTGGATTTGCCTTGGATGAGGTGGAGGTCTGGGGCTGCATCTTGCTTTTATGTTTTCTCATTTTCTATTTTTTAAAATTTGTTTTCTGTGCTGATGCTTGTAAATTGCTTATGGTAGGTCAGTCTTTTACTAGTATGGAGCCCTCCTTAGGAAATGATTATTTCTCAGAGATGTCTTCTAGGCGCAACTAGTCTTTGGCTTTTGAGTCTGTCTCAACATCCTGCCTCTTCAATTTAATAGTTACAAGAAGTTGCCGCCTACTTGGCCTAGCACCCAGTTCTTTGTGTTGGCCTATGGTATTGTTCATGACCTCCAGATCGTCTTAGTACTGGTATATAAGGAAGAACAACTGATCACAATAACTATGTCACTTTGGCTAAAGTAGTACAATCAGTAATAGCAATAGCATTAAGTACAGTCTAGAAAATGACAAACTGTGGTAACTGTTAATTTGCTACCTTAAACCATGGACACAAGATGTATAGTTATACAACAAAATCTAAAGCAAATCAGAAAGCTATATATAGTAAATATCCCCTCAATGGAATGATTTTACTCTCATGGGAGAAAATTTAAAAGGGATAAGAGGAAAAAAAATGGAGAAATAAAAGAAGAGAAACAGATTAGTAGCAAGGTTAAGCACAAACGAAGATTTCCCAAGCTTTGAAAAACTGGTGAAGAATGTAGGAGGGAAAGAAGAAAGGGACAGACAAAAACCAGAGCCAGACAAAACCAAAAGAACTAAAAACAGTGTTCACATTCAGGAGAAAACAAAACCAATCAAGAAAAAAATGCTAAGAAGAAAAAACAAAAACGAAAACAAACAAGCAAAAAACAAAACAAAACAAAACAAAACAAAAAACATTTCTCCGTGATTTGAAGACCGTGGTTTGGAAATCTGCTAGGGTCTGCAGTTTTGTGGTGGTGTCCAATTTTGGGCACATTTCCACTGTCTCTGGTAGACAAAGAATTCAGACAGAGCCCGATCTGTCCTGGATGACCCCAGTAAACCTGCAGCGGGTTGGGGTGCCAATTCTCTGGTGCATTCAACTCCACAGTAGTTCCAGCTGATCCTGGTCTCTGGTTGTGGGGCTGAGGCCTGATCTGTGCAGCCTACAACACTCTGGGTGGCTCTTGCCCACCTGACCTCAGCTCCCTGACCCTGGATGTGGTTGTGTCTCATCCGGTCTTGGGAGGCCCTGAGAGGAAGCTGACCCCTGGCTGCTCTGGACAAGTTCCCGCTCCAGGGGACAAGGACACCACTTGGGCCGGAGTCTCTCACCAGCTAGCGTAGCAGACAGCATCCCTGCCGCATTCCGGTGGTGCCTTTCTCCTGGAGGCCTCTGAGGTCACCTGCCCTCGCTGTGTTTCTGTAGATCTGAGTCTCTCCTCTCACACTGTGAGCCGGGAGTCTGGGAGAGAGTACAGTTTGCCACTTCCTTTTCCTGTGTGGAGGTCTATCTCTTCTCTGTGGGCTCCAGTTCTCCTTTCAGATCCCTCCTGGGTTTTGGAGATCCACTTCCTTTCTTCCTCAAGTTGTTATAGTCCAGTGTCTGGATTCTGGTCTTGAGGAGGCTGACCCACTGCTGCTTGCTGTTCCGCCATGTTTCCTGGAGGCTCGCTTCTTTCTGGGTTGTGTATTGGAACACTGCAATAAAATGAGCAATGGATAGTTTTATATTACGAAAAAGATTTATTTCTAGCCCTTAAGATCCATCTTCTGAGAAATGTACAAGTAAGAACTTATACAACATGCTGTACTGAAACACTTCAATGGCTGGGCATGATGGCGCATGCCTGTGATCCCAACATTTGGGAGGCCGAAGCAGGAAGATCACTGTGAGTTCAAGGCCATCCTGGACAACATAGTGAGTCTAAGGCAGCTTGAACCACATAGCAAGAACCTTTCTCAAAACAAAAACAAAAACAAATGAACAAAAAAACCACTTCAGTACAGACACATTTGAAAACAGAAGCCTCTTTGCAACATATTGGAGTTAATACACATCATCAAGATCTTAATAAAGACTTCTTCCCATTGCTCCTCCCCCTTGGAGCACCTGCCCTCCAGATCTATACCAGAGCCTTTGCAGTGAGCAGCCCAGGCCCTGCGAATGCTTGCGAGCTGCAGATTACACGTGGGTTGTTGAAAACAGTGCCCGGAGGCCTTTATCAGCTTGTTAAGACTTATACATGTCTTGTTTGATTGAGAGGAATAAAGCAATTAAAATCGGATGGGCTCTGTAAATACGTGACACTTAACTCCAGCACCACCGGGTGCTTCCTAACTCTGCGCAGCCGCCTTCTGACACTGACACTGAGCCTGCTGCTCCGTGGGGGAGGGTAGCACCTCTAGGGGACCCCCTTCCCCCTAGTCATGCGTATGATGGCTAAAGCTCTTCAGTTGATTTATCTCAACAACGCATAGTTGGAGGTCAAAGACAACGGGTTACGGGGCGCTGAAAACCTGGGGGTTCAGGTGTTTGAACTTAATGGAACTCAGATGGCGACAGCAGTGGTTTCTGACGCACAGATGGCCGCTAGGCTTGCTCACAGAGATTTGCCTAGGATTCTGTGGTTTCCCTGGCAGAAGGCGTTTGTCTGTACCCATGGGGCTGTGTAAAGAAACAAACTCCAAACATGGTTCCCCTGATCAGCCGCATGACCAGCCTCTTGGCCCTGGCCACCCTGCCTGGTCCTCAGAAGGTGGTCTCCTCCAGGCTTGCCTCCTGACTTCTCTTCCTTCCTCAAACAAGGTGGCTTCCCCCCCACCCCCACTGGCAAAGTGTTTAAAAGTGTGAGCTAGACTGAATGCCACACAGCTTTATCTTCAGTACTCGTGGTGGTTGCACTTTGACAGGACATCATTGATTTACATTTTTATTGCATTTTCCATTCTGTTTTTTCCAGTGACTTAACTGATCACTCCAGTTGGATGTCTCGTGAGCTTCAAGTGCCATGAATCCAAAATAGCACACTCCCCAGAGTATGATAGTTACTTTAAAGGCTGCTAGTCCCCAGAGTCAATTTCAAAATCCCCCAAATCACCTGCTCACCTAGTGCTCTTCTTTCTGTAGCAGGCATTTCCAATGACAGTCCTCTTCTCATCCTCCAGGTCTCATCACAAATGTCACCTGCTCATAGAGTCTTTTCTTGGCTACCTGTTGTGGCATAGTATCCCCTTGATTCATATATTTAAACCCAAATCCCTCTACATGGTTAAATTGGAGGCAGGGCTTTTAGAATATTATTAAATTGAAAGGAATCATAAAGGCAAAGATCCAAATCCAGTAGGATTTGTGGCTTGTTCACTTTCCTGTTGCTGAGACACAATACCTGACACCTACGACTTGAAGGAGAACAGGTTTATTTTGGCTTACGTTCATGGTCAGCTGGAGTGCCGTAGCGTAAAGGCCTGAGCACGGGAAAGCTGCTCCTGGCACGACTGTCAGGAAGAAGGAGGTGGGGAGAAGAGCAGGAGAGAGAGACAAAGAGACAGAGAGAGACACACACACAGAGAAATAGAGACAGAGACAGAGGGTGAGACAGAGAGACAGACAGGGAGACTCAGAGAGACAGATAGAGACAGAGACAGAGAAACAGACAGGTGGACAGAGACAGAGAGGGAAGGTGGAAGGGAGAGAAATAGAGACACAGACATGGAGAGAGAAATGGAGAGAGACAGAAACAGAGACAGAGAGAGAGACAGAGAGAAATAGAGAGACAGACAGACAGAGAGAAATGGAGAGAGACGGAAACAGAGACAGAGACAGAGATAGAGGCAGAGAGAAATAGAGAGACAGACAGAGAGAGAGAGGGAGGGAGGAAGTGAGGGAGGGAAGGAGAGAGAGAGAGAAAGCGAGAGAGAGACTGAGGGGAGGTACACCCCATCAGGTCACTTCCACAGGGACCACCTCTTCTGGCCCCGCTCCACATACTGCTAACATCACATTTAACTGCACGGTCCCTGGGTTTTAAACCTCTTCCAAGAGCCCTGAGCTTGAGCTCATGAGGCTCTTCGGGGACCTCTAGATATAGACCATGACGGTGGCTTTATTGGTAGATCTCTCTCTCTCTCTCTCTCTGTCCTCTCTCTTTGTGTCTGTCTCTCCCTGTCTGTGTCTTTGTTTCTCTGTCTGTCTGTCTGTCTGTCTCTCCATTTGTCTGTGTCTGTCTGTCTGTCTCTCTCTGTAAGCACACCCAGAACAAACACCGGACCAGGACACAGTGAGAAGGCACCTGTTTGCAAGCCTAGAATAGGCCCTCATCAGAACCTGACTATGTTGGCTCTCTGATCTTGCACTTCCAGCCTTCAGAAATGTGAAAAGATAAATTTTCATTTTCTCCGCAACCCAGTCTCCGCTGTTTTGTTATGGCAGCCTGAGCTGCATAAGATATGACCTGATTTGAAATAATTCCCATTAAGTTCATTGTCACAGCGCCTGTGTCTCCTTTTGAAAATAATCATCATATTCTGGGGACTGTGCTCAGAGACTGACCAGGAGATTGGTCTGAACATGGCTACAACCCTGGCCCTTTCATTTCCAGTGGCCCTTCCCTGCCTCCTGGGCAGCACTGCAACGCCAACACAGGTGAACAACAAATGCTTATTAAAAATCACTTGAGAGCCGGGTGTGGTGGTGCACGCCTGTAATCCCAGCACTCGGGAGGCTGAGGTAGGAGGAGCGTTGTGAGTTCGAGGCCGGCTTGGGCTACAACGCGAGTGCAAGGCCGGCCTGAGCTACACAGTGCGACCCTGCCTCAAAAAACCAGGGCCGGGAGTTTGGCTCAGCGGCTTACGGGCCTGTCAGGCAGGCGCGAGGTTGTGAGCTCGATCCCCGGTGCCACAAAAAAAAAAAAAAAAAAAAAAAAAAATCACTTGAGGATGTCAACCTAGTGTAGAAGATTGTAACATTAACACTTCCTATGTTTACAAAGGTCAGATAATATCCATAACACTTTTACATGAATGATCCTGCTAAATCCATCCAGAGAGCTTGTGCACAGAAGGCAGGCCCCAGGCATCCAGAGAGTTTTCTCTTGTTTTGGAAAAGAAACAGAATGTTCAGAGCTATTGCAAACCTAACTCTCAGTTTCCTGTGTGAAGCGGGCACTTGGAGGACCCATTTTATAAATAATGGACAAAGAATGAGAGACGAACAGGTAGAGAGAAACAGGTCGTGATCCAAAGAGCAAGAGAAAAGTGGGGAGATGTGTGAAGAAATCGAGGAAGCCTGGGGCATTAAAAATAAAGGCGGGAAGTAGCATTGCCCAGGGAGCACGGGGCGGAGAACGCAGGCACCACGAGTGGAGGAGGGGTGAGGTCAGCCACGCACCATGGAGCAGGGCAGGGGGCAGTGCCGGCCCAATCAGATGCTTCAGATCAGTGAAACCTCCAAAGCAGCTTGCTTGGTTCGCAAGCCTGTGCCCACACTGGGGACTGTGGAGCTGCGGTCTGAAGTCGTATTTCCACTTTGGCCTGGACATTTCACAAGGTTTTAAATCACACTGGTCTGACTGGGGCCAGATCCAAGGGCAAGGGAAAGCATGGCTGCCCCACGCTGCAGGACCTCGGAGACAGTCTGCCTTAGACGTGCTTCCCACTAGGTAGCAGCTGCGTGAGTTGGATGCTCTGTGGACGGCAGCCTGCTGGATTTGGGAGCTGAGCCCGTCCACCTCGTGCACTCGCAGATGGAAGACAGACTGTCAGAAGCTGTGCGTACGGACATCCGCGTGTCCAAGCCCAGGATCTACACTGCGGATACTTTCCTCTGTCTGTCTGTCTGGACAGGATAATGTGTCCAGTCACACCAAGGTCAAACAGGTTTCCTAAACTTTGGGTGTTCAGTAGGTGCTCACGCACCAACAGCCAAAATGCAAGACTTTAAGGAATAGCGCAAACATACCCTCTTTCCCCAAAACCTACATTTCCACAGTAATAATTTTACAAAGTCCATGCGATCCAAAAGTAAGCTCTTCGGGGATCCTGATCATCTGATCAAATTACTCTTACCTTTCTGAGATCAAGGAGGAGAACATTTGGATTTCCAAACTGGAGGGAATTCTTGTGAGAGCACCCATCCATGTCCCTGTTCTCTTTGCGTCAGTATTTGATTTTTCTTTCTTCAAGCAACTTTGCAAGTTTTCCAGAGACTGTGCATCTCAGAAACTCTCCACATGGCCACCTGTCTCCTGCTAGTCATGATTTGCCCAGAGATGAACTTGATGGTGGCTCCCATTGGTAGAGGGGGCACAGGAAGGAAAGCGAAGTATAACCCTGCCCAGCTCACTGACAGGACTGGGTCATGCCAAAATCTGATTGCATCAGGCTATTTAGACTTTCTTTTCGTTTTTACACTAGAGCTTGAATTAAAAAGTGGAGCAACCTGGAGAAATCCATTAAGGCCGATTAGTATTGAACTCCAGTCAAGACCATCACCCGTGGTCATTAGATCTGGCTGTGGGTAGAACACAAAATAAAATAAAGTCTAGCTCCTGCCTCTCACATCTACATTAATCTAAATTACCCAAGAAGATTAAAACAAGAATCCTTTAAGAGGTGTGAGAGATTGGACCCGAGGTGGACGATTTAAAGCATGAACCATCGATATTGATGTCCTGAAAAGACAGGGCGAGGGGCTCCAGACGTCTTTGTTCCCGGGACTGAAGCACTGTTCAGCTTCTCTAAACCCGGGAACACTCACATGGGCAGTGCGCTCCCCCAGGGGCCCGGAGGAGAAGCTGATTGTGAGCGCAGGGACAGAGAAAGCGGTGGCTGCTGGACTAATTAATAACGATAATTGTGAAAGGTCATGGGTGGGGAATGGACGGAGAGAGGAAACTAACATTTAAATGCCTCACGACCTGCAATGCTTAATTCGGAGAGCCAGGTCCCGCTCTGCAAGCTGTAGATTTCACATTAGATGGACTGAAATTGAAATGGGGCTCAGTGGGTATTCGACTTTGCCTTGGTCTTAGGTTAAGTAATTAAAATCAACATCAGGTGGTGCCTGAAAGCTAAGACAACCAAGCAAGGGCTAATTGTTAGAGCAGAAAAATTAGACGATGATCAAAGAAAATTTCAGAATTTCTTGCACAGAATAGATAAGCATAAAATTCTGTCCTTTGGTCCAACAAACTCCATGCAAGTTAAAATTAAATCAGGCTAATTGAATTAAGTTAAAGTAATTCGTGTGTTTGATTTAGCAGGCTGTATTAACATGTATCAGGACCAGGCAGGGAAAGTGTAGATGCTACGGTTTCAGGCTACTGGGCTGGTGAGTGGAGCTCGCTGCTCTCACACTGGAGCTCCCTGCACACGCGTGGCACTGTCCCCTCTGCTGGAGGAGATCCAAGGTGCCCTCACTCCTCCTCCTCTGTGCCCTCTGACATGCAAGTGAGGCACACGTTACATGGAGTAGGAAGGGAATCTAAATTACCAATTTCAGGTAAGAAATTGGAAAAAAATATAAAGAAGAGGGGATACTAGGATGGGTGCATTCTAATGATCATAAGTGAGATGAACCAAGCAACAAGTTGTAAAACACTGAAAAAAAGAGATGAATGACTTTTGCTTGGAGACTCAGGGAGAGGGAAGGAGCCAGGAGAATTCCCATTTTTGAGGCCAGTGTTACCAGTGAGGAGTGACTTTCTCTTCTTTGCTTCCATTAGAGAGGTTGTACCCATCCGAAGAGGTAAGAAGGGGAAATCAGGGTTTCAGGAGGCCTGTGTCATCCAAAGATTTGGACCATGGGTAGCAGCTAACACACCTCCTATCACTTTGGAAACCCTTCTCTTAAATTGTATTCATTTGGCATCTACAAGATAGGCACTATTTTAAAAAATATTTTTATAATAAGAATTAGTTCATAAACAATTACATACACAGATTTTAAGGACTGAGTCTGGTGAGTTTTGTCGGTTATGTGCTTTTACGTGGTCATCACTGACAGCAGGAAGCAGGACCTTTTTCCTTGTTAGTGGAGCCCTTTCTGACCCCATCACCGCAGATTCATTCAGCTATGTGTTTTAAACGTAAGGAGTATAAGAGAATCACACTCAATGTATTCTTTTGGTGCTGGCTCTTTGGCAGCACAGCCATGTTCTATATTAACAGTCCTCATGCCTTTTTATTGCCAAGTAGCATTTTTTAAAAAATGCATGTGCTTCAATTTCTTCAACCATTCACCTGTCAGTGGATATTTGAGCAGTTTCCACTTATGAGCTATTATAAATGAGATTGTTGTGAACTTTTTTACTACGAACATTGTGCAAGTTTTTTGTGGACATATGTTTTCATTTGTCTTAGGTAAATACATAAGGAATAGAATTGCTGAGTTAGAGGGGAGTTGTGTGTTAAACTTTATACAAAACTGACCCCAGATTCTCCAAAGTGCTACTCTGTACTTCTGTCAACAACTTACAAGCATTCCAGTTGCTCTGTGTCCTTGACAACGCAGGAGAGTGTTAGTTGTTGTCATTCGGGCTGAGCTAGAGGACGTGAAGTGGTTCTCACTGTAACTTGGTTTAGTTAATGATTAATGATGCCTTTCTATTTACTGATTTGTCATTTTATGTGACTTTTTCTTTTGTGAAGTGTTCTGTTACAGTCTTTTCCTTACTGTTTTAATTGAAGTGTTTGTCTTTTTATTATTGATTTATTGGAATTATTTAAACATTCTGGACACGAGTCCTTTTTAGACAAATGTATTAAAAATATTTTCTTCCTTTCTGTGGTTGCTTCCCAAGTGGTGATTTTTAAAGAGCGAAGTTAAAAAAAGCACTCAGTTAATCTTTTTAATCCTATTGTTGTTTTTACAGTTTTATAATAATAACTATATTTAGAACTATTTGTTATCTATTTTTATTATTATTTTAGTGTAGAACAAGTTGGGGGAAAGCATTCATTCTTACCCTCCTACAGCTGTTCAAATTTCTCAGCATCACTTAGTTCTCAAAAATCAATGTAGAGCTCAGCGTAATGGTGTATGCTTGTAAACCCAGCTATTTGGGAGGCCAAGGCAGGAGGACTTCGAGGCCAGCCTGGGCTACTTAGTGAGACCCTGTCTCAAAAACAAAATAAAACTAAACAAAACGTTAAAGTGCTGGAGTATAGTTTAGTTGCAGAGCAATTGTCCTACGTGTGCTAGACCTTGGGTTCCATCCCCAGCACTGCAAAGCAAAAACCAAAACAACAGCAGCAACACAAAAGCTTCTTAAACAGGCTTCATTCTGAGCCCTTTGCTGTCTTCCGCTGATGTGCTTTTATTCTTATAATGGTATCATCCAGTCTTGATTACTGTATGTAACTTTATCTAAGTCTCAATTAAATAATATAAGTTCTCCAATTTTGAGTATAGTTTTTAAAAGTATTTTAGCTATTGTAGGTCCTTTGCACATCAATATAAATTATACTTTCAGCTTTTCAACTTATTTTAATCCTATTTTGGTATTGTGTATGATCTATGTATCAACTTGAGAGAAACAGACGTCTTAGCAGTATTAATCATCCAGCCATGGGAGTTCCTTTAGTTTTTAAAATTAGTTTGTATTACTATGATACAATGTTGTGCAGTGCTTAGTGTTGAAGTCTTACAGGTCTTTTGTTAGCTTATTCTTGGTATTTGATATTTTTGTTGCAATTATAAATGTATTATATTTTAGCTGCATTTTTCCATTTTCTTTGCTTAAATTTGGACATATAATTCAGTTTCATGCATCAACTCGGTATTTTGTAATCTTTCTAAGATCACTTTTTAGCATTAATAGATTTTCTTCAGAGATCCCATAAAATTTTTTTAATGTATATAGTCATGTTAGTGGAAACATACACTGTCTTTCCCTGACTTTGTGGCTTTTCTTTCTTTTTCTTGTCATATTTCCACAGCTAAGGGCTCTAGTCCAGTATTGAGTAGGACTGGGGTATGCTTGATATGAAAAGGGAAACATTCCTACTCCACAGAGAGAGTTATAAGCCCTTATTAGATTTTGAAATTGCTCTACTATTCCCATTTTCCTAAGAGCTTTATGAAATTGTTTACAGATTTTGAATGTTGTCAAATGTTTTTACTGCATTTATTTAGATGAACATATGGTTATTCTCTTTAATTGTGTTAATGTAGTGAGTTATTCTGTCTCTTAGTGTTAAATCCACTAGAATTCCTAGGATAAGCTCTTTTCAGTCATGATATGTGTTACATATTGGCATGTAATATTGTTGCAATTATATTCCGAAGCATGTTGACCTATAATTTTGTTTGGTTGGCATATTTTGGTACTGATCTTATGCTGTCCTTCTAAAACAAGTGGGAGGTGTGCCTTCCTCCTTTTTCTCTGTAAAAAGTATGTAAATATGATATTGTTTTCATCCTTAAACATTAGTTAGCATTTATATGGAGGTTCTCTGGACTTGTATTTGACTTTGTAGGAAGGTTTTTGTTATAAATTCAATATTTAATAGATATTACACATGTATATATACTAATCCCTATGTTAGACTTGCAATATTTGTAAAATAATTTTATCTGCATTGTAGAGTTTATTGGTAAAATCACTCATTCTTTTTGTTATTCATATAGTATCTGTCAGATCACTAGTAATAGCCCCACTTTGATAATGATTTACATTTTCTCTCTTTTTCTCTTATCAGTCTTGCTATGAGTTTACCAATTTTATTAATCTTTTCAAAGAATCAACCTTTGAATTTTGCTATTGCTATTTTTTGCTATTGCTATTATTTTCTATTTCTTTTACTAGCATACAATTATTTTATTTTCTTTGGCTAAATTTGTATTTTTTCTAGCTAATTAAATTGAAAGCTTGGTTCTTTCATCTTAAACCTTCTTTTAAAATGTATCACTATATATATATTTAAAGATATAAATTACTTGTAAATATGAATTCAGCAGCATCCTGTAACATTGATATTTATTCTGTTTCTTTTATTATTATTCAGTTGATCTACTGTCTGTTTTCCTTTGTGGTTTATTATTTGACTGATGCATTATTTAGAGGCTGCTATGGCTTGTGTCTAGATGCTCCCCTAAAGCCTCATGTGGTCATAGGTGGAGTTTTTTCAGAGCTGGCTGCATCTGCAGTGTGTGATGGATTCATGGTGCAATGCTGGGATTAAGGGCTTGGGATTGCCAAAGCAGTCCGTTGATGGGTTTGGCGTCACCCTAATCCTGCATAGCCTAGATAGAGCATGAAAGGAACAAGAAAACATTGTTAAGGTCCCTGCTGCTTTGCTGCCTTCTGCCCACCACGAGTGCTTCTCCTCTGCGAGGCCCTCTGCTAGGCCGCCCTGCCGTGGATCCAAATGATTACAGACTAAACTCCTACAAACGTTGAGCTACATAAACCTTTCCTCCTTTCACTTTAGGTGTGGGTATTTTGTCTTAGCAATGAGAGAAAAAGTAACAAGACAGAGACATTTTGGTTAATTTCTAGCCACTTAAGGATTTCTAGCAGTCAAAAAAGGAACTCTTCTCCACTGTTCGTGGGAGTGTAGACTGGTGTAGCCACTGTAGAAGTCAGTGTGGAGATTCCTCAAGAAGCTAGGATGAGAGATCCCATTCAACCCAGCTATACCACTTCTGGGCATTTTCCCAGAAGAACTGAAAACATCATACCACAGTGATATCTGTGCACCCATGTTTATAGCAACCCAATTTGCAATAGCCAGATCTTGGAAACAACCCAAGTGCCCATCAATCAAAGAATGGATAAAGAAAATGTGGTATTTTTATACAATGGAGTACTACTTAGCTATTAAGAAAGATTGTATTGAGACTTATAAGTAAATGGACACGATTTGAGACCATACTCATAAGTGAGATAAATCAAACCCACATGTGTAAATACCGTATTGTCTCCCTAGTGTAAGAAACTGAAAAAGTATATATGATCCAAAATCTATAATAAATACTATGTAAGGGCAAAAAACAGCTCAAAGAGCAAAAGTAATTGGGAAGGGAAAAAGGGGAAAGAGGAAAGGGAAAAGGAAAAGATATAAATCTGTACATATGTATATGTAAGATAACTAAAACGAACATAGCGTTGAATGTATTCATTATTGAGAAAGACCAATTAATGCTCATATGATTAGATCAATTTTACATGTCGATATCTGTTAATGAAAACAACTATTTTGAAGATAATAATACACAATATTACAACCATTGTCAAGTTTCTATCATCCTGTTTTGTAAACCTGCAATGCTATTGTTGTGCATTTACTCTAGTCACTTGTTTATCTCTTTTGCTTTTTGCCTCTCTTAAATGTGTCTTTTTTTCCTCTTAAATAAACAAAAAAGGATTTCTAGCAGCCTTGTTTTTAGTTTAAACCATTTTGATTCAAGAACATATTCTGTATGTTTCAATCCTTTGAATTTATAGACTTGATTTTATAATCCATTATTGGTCTATGTTTCAATACTCAGGTTGATTGATGACGCTGAGCAAATATTTTGTGACCTTATGAATTGAATCTTTAGTAGTAGTGGTAATTACTGGAGAGAAGTGTGCAGCTAAGAGCAGTCTCTTTTATGTCCCATTTCTACTTCTTGTCTCAATCTCTTTTTTTAAATAGCATTTAGGGTTATCAATTATTCATAAATTAACCCTTTTAGTAATTATGAAACGTCCTTCGTTTCTAGAGCACTCTGTCTACACCTACTTTTCCTGATAGCAGTGGGCTCCTATGCTTGTTTTTTGCCCTCTAAACATTTTTCTGTACAGTTGCTTTCAACTGTCCATACATAAAGAACGCTTCTAGTGAGTGGCACATAGCTGAAATTTCATTGTTTTCTCTCCAAAATCTGACAATCTCTGTCTTTGCATGAAATGTTTAGTCTACAAATTTTTAATGCAGTTGTCAATATGGTTAGATTTAAGTCTGCCATTTTGTCATTTTTTTTCTTATTCATCCCATTTATTCTTTATTCTTATCTTACTTTTTCTCTGTCTTGTTTTGGATTAAGGGAATCATTTTAAGTATTCCATTTACCTTTGCTTTTAAATTTTAAATTTTATCTGTTAAAACTTACCTTAATAGCTGTTTTAGATATTATAATGTTTATCTTCAAATTATCAGAGACAGCTTCAAGTAATATTTTGCCACCTCATAAAATGTAAATATCTTATAATTTCATTTATTCTCTATCACTTTTTGCCTTTATTGTCATATATTTCACTTCTGTGTATGAAATCCTACTTGTGATTTAAATAGTTGATAGTTTGATACCGTTTCTCATTCTCCTAAAAAATGCCATTTACCATTTTTATTTTTGGTTTAGTACTGAGGACTGAACCTAGAGCCTTAACAATGCACTCTGTCCCCAGCGCTTTTTTAATTTTGCATTTTGAGATGAGGTCTCACTAATTCACTAAGTTGCCCAAGCTGCGCTCGAACTTGTGATCCTCCCACCTCCTTGCTGGGCTCACAGGCATGTGCCACCACGTGTGGCTGACCTTTTTTTTTGTTTGTTTTTTTTGTTTGTTTTGTTTTTTTGATAGCACTTATCTGGTGGATATAAGTTTTCCCCACTTTTGTCCATCTAAGAAGTAATTATATTCCCTACATTTGTAATGCTCTAGTATGTGTTGTAGAATCTTCATGTTTCAATGAAGAACAGAGTCTGGTAATCCATGGTAGGTACCAGGAATACAGGATGCTTCGTCTGTGCTTCCGCCTGACTATAGGGTCAAAGGGGAGCTGGACAAGCGAACGAGAAGACTCCTGGATGTGACTCCCTAGAGGATGCGATAGAAAGTGGGGCTCACTGGGGATCCCTGTTGGCTTGGTCATCTCCCCACGAGCTGCTGAAGCTCATACGTTGTGATCGTACCCACCCACCACTTTTCTTCTGCCATGGAGCAGGAGGCGTGGGAGAAGGCTGTTGAATAATGATGGAGAAAGCAGAGGAGAACTGCTCTGATCAGGGGAGAAGGTTTGGTCAAGGCGCTGATGTTGGAACAGAATTTTTTTTTTTTAAATATAATTCAGTAGTTTGCCTGCTGATGCAGAGGAAGAGATTTTGTCTCGACTGAGGAAGAGGTTCACAAATACTAGAGACTACCCAGTCTTGAAGGAACTAAGAGAGTGAGTCCAGGAGAAGACCGGGCAACGGCTTGCTTTGAGACGCACCCTGAAGCGCCTGCGCTAAAGGCTTGGTGCCAGCTGACGGATGCCGTGGACCTGGCCAGAGCCAGAGTGGGTTATCCACTGATGAGGCCATAGCAGAATGGGCGTCCAGGAGCGAGGCCCCAGGTAGGAGAAGTAGGTCGCTTGGGACGTGCCTGGGGGCACTGCCTCCTCCCCAGGCCTTCTCTTTTCTCCTGGGGTCCCCTAGGCCCTGTTTTGTGACTGTCATGAGATGAGCTGTCTTGCTCTGCCACTCCGTTCCTCGTGTCCTCCCCTCCACAGGCCCAGGAGCAAGGGCGCCACGTGGCCGTGAACACGCACCTGAAGCTGAGCCGGAACAAACCTTCCCCACGCTGAGCTGGTTCCGTCAGGTGTGCGGCCACAGTGGGCAAAAGCTAACACCGCAGAGAAGAGGCGGAGAGGAGAGGAGAGGGAGGAAGCAGGAGGAGAAAGGAGGGAAGGGTGACGAAGAGGATGAGTGTGTGCCTGTGTGGATATCACTGTTACCCAGACACCTACCATGGCTTTGTCTGAATCCTAACCCCCTGGCTTTCTCAGTTATGAGTTTGCAGATTCCCTGTCTTGATTGAATACATCTAAGTTTGACTCTCATTTGCAGTTAAAAAGACTTTAAATTTAAATTGCTAAGTTGCTTTTCAGTGACTATGTTTTAAGCTATATTTGTAGCTATTTCAAACAAAAGCTGGCAAATGGCAACCAACAGGCCAAATCCAGTATGCTGCCTCTGCTTGTACAAACCTAAGAATAAGGATATCTAAGCCAGCTATGATGGTGCACACTTGTAATCCCAGCACTTTGGGAGGCTGAGGCAGGAGGATCACAAGTTCAAGGCCAGCATAGGAAACTTAGTGTTTCCTTATCTTAAAAAAAAAAGAAAAGAAAAGAAAAGAAAGAAGAAAGAAAGAAAAAGAAAGAAAGAAAGGCCTGGAGATGGTAGGGAAAAAAATAAAAAGTAAGTTTGACGCATGAAAGTCATATGAAATTCAAAATTCAGTTTCCTTAATAAAGTTTTATTAGAACACAGCTTTGGCCATTCGTTCATATATTGTCTATGGCTCCTTTATGGTAAAATAGAAAAGTTAAGAGAACATTGGCCTACAACTGAATGTTCCACGAAATTAAAGCGTT